>BQNB010110016.1:947-22637 GCA_026074375.1 Tanacetum coccineum
GTTCACTTGAAGAGAGGAGAGCATCATAGTAGCAGAGCAGGGCTTCGGTTTATAGTTGGAGTCTTGTGGATACCGGTCTGGAAGGATCACCAATAATCTTGTCAAGCAGATGATCATTGGTCTATTTTTCGATGTGCTCTTGTGGTTGATTTACTGAATGCATGTAGGTTGGGATAACAATTCGGGAAGAGGATTCTTCAGAACTAGGTTCTGGAATTGGAAGACCAAATTACAGATCATTATCCATGTGTGCAAGTTCAATACCATGATCATCTTTTTCAACCCTAGTAGGAATAACATGAGATTGTTCTTCTTGAGTGGTTTGTGAGGTACTTGTAGAAGGTGTATCTTGATCAATTCTCATTGATGAAGTTGTACCGGTTGAAACAACAGGTTCTTGAACAACAGCTACACTTGGTTTCCTCATTGTTTCCATAGTAGTTTTTCCTGGTTCATCTTTTACTTATATATTTCTTCAGGATCAGGCTTAGTTTCCTCATTATCATCCCCAGTATTATCATCTCTGTTAAAATGTTCACTGTCTACATCTTCTAAATCAGCTTTGCAGAGCTTCTTCTTTACAGTTTGTCTACAGAACCATTTGATGAATGACCCAATATCATACGTCTTCCTTTGAAGCTTTGAACCATGGGAACTTGATACATTGTGGCGTATGTATTTGCCCAGTTATTCTCTGGTTCTGAGAAATCATTCGGGGGAATGGTCCATTCTGGTTCAGGTGTAGCTGGGAATGTGGGCATTATTAGTGTCCTCCAGATCAGAGACGTGCCCTTCATCCTGCATTGGAATGTTATCTGAAGATTGTTTAGACTGTTCTGATTCGGGATTAGATCTATGCATTGAAGAGACAACATCAGCATCTCTTGTGTCAGTGATCTTCCATCCAGTAGAGGGAAGAGCTGGATGTTGTTTGGAAGCAGATGCATCAGACTTCCGTGGTTTCTTCGAACTTTGCTCATCATCTTTTGTAGGAGGTTGAGCTGACCCAGAAGCACCTGAATCGTGTCTTCTCCTTTTTGTTGACTTACCCTGGTTTGATCCAGCTGAAGGGCCTTCATCATCATCATCGTCTTCATCATCATCACTGTCATGCTTTCTTTTGTGGTTTTTAACCCTGTCTTTAACCTCCTTATCCATGGCATCTTCATCTGCTATTAATGCTTCCATAAGTGCATGGTATAGATGGTAGTTGGCAGGATTTCTGTTTGCAGACTTGTTCTTATTCATGTGTTTGAAGAGAGCACTCTTTAGATCAAATTCTTCAAGATCAACTTTATCAGTTGATCTGATGGAGTAAGTTGAATCTTGTTTCTCCTCACCTTGTTCCCTTTTGATTCTGATAATCTCCTTCGGACTCTTTTCAGATTCATGATTCTGGATAGACTCTGGGCCAGGCAGCACAGAGTATTTCTCGATTAAATCTGCAGTGTGTCGTTCAAGAACCTTAAGGAGAGCATCATCAAGTTTTGTTCCTAGATATTTATCAACAGCCGTAGGAACTTGGGATTTAATTGAAGCCAAAACATTAGTAGAGTGATCAGACTTCTTTACTTCAGACATCTCTTGCTCCAATCTTGCCACTCTTAGCTGAAGTGCGATGAATGGAGTGATCTCTGGGAGAGATGGGGTGATTGTTGTAGCTTCTGTATTGATTGGAGGAGGTGTGACCAGTGAAGAAGGTTTAGGATATGAGAACTCAGTGAAGGGAGCGATCACTGGAGGAGTTGACGTGACGGTTTGATGACTTGGATCAGGTATGGTGGAATCAGACTCATCTACAACTTTAGATTTCTCCTGATCATCTTCGAAATTGATCCCCAAAGTTATCACTGTCTTTGAGATTTTTCATGGATGATATAGAGCCAGAATGACTTTCACTTCAGACATCTCTTGCTCCAATCTTGCCACTCTTAGCTGAAGGGCGATGAATGGAGTAATTTCAGGGAGAGATGTGATGATTGTTGTAGCTTCCGTGTTGATTGGTGGAGGAGTGACCAGTGACGACGGCTTAGTAGATGAGACATCTGTGAAGGGAGCAATCACTGGAGGAGTTGACGTTACTGTCTGATGACTTGGATCAGGTATGGTGGAATCAGACTCCTCTATAACTTTAGATTTCTCCTGATCATCTTCGGTTGGTTTGTCATAAAGAAATTGATCCCCAAAGTTATAAGTGTCATCGAGATTTTTCATGGAAGACATAGAACCAGAATGACTTTCTGGATTTTCTTCGATGACACGTTCGTCTGTTATGAGCTTCAGGTTTTCATGAACCTTTGGGTAGGCTGTCGCGAGGAATTCATCATCCATGTGCTCAGGGTTTGGTCCAGCAAGAGACACATGTAATTTTCCAGAGTTTGATCCAGTCTGGTCTTCTTGCATGGGCTCAGGGTCTGGTCCAGACACAATTCTTGCATGAGTAGCATGAACTTCTCTTGCAACAGCTTCTTCTTCAGCTTCAGTTAAGCTGATAGATTTACCTAATTCCAAAGCTAAGTCTGGTTTAGGGACGATGTTGTCATGCAGGAGTGATCTCTAAGGCCTTCCGAAAAAGATCAGCACTCAGAGTAAACCATTTTTCATCAAGTTTGAAAGCTATAAACCCCAGTCTTTGCATCATGAGTCAGAGTATTCCAGAACAGCTGAATGTAGATAGAAGGGAATTTGCTGATGCAGTGAATGCCCTAACGAAGTTTGTGTTCTTGAAATATCAACTGAAATGTGGAAGATAGGATTCTTCTGCAACTTCTGTAGATCTTAGAGAAGGTTTCCCTTTCCAATCTGTAACTGTTCTGAGCAATGAAGGATCTGTTCATCTCATCTTGTAGGTTCAGGTGCAGGAATATTCTCTTCTGCCATCGTATCTGTTAAAGAATATCAACAAAGATAGACAAACATAGCATATAATCAACGTTAGATAAAGATGTTCGCCTTGAGTTTGACATGCCCTTGATATTCAGATTAGCACGAAGATATTCCACATTAGAGTCACTGGACATTGGGTTAAGTCAACATTGGTCAACCTTGGTCGATGGTCTAGAGATTATCTGATAGGCTCAATGACAAGTTAACTAAGCCTGTATGAGAGTCAACAAGACAAATGGTCCTTTGGAATAGGCCTAAGAGGTTTATTGGGCTTATTGGGCCAAGACATGGACAATTAGCCTAAGACGCTGCCCAACAGATCACCAAACCGCCATGCAGTAGGTTAACATTCCGCCATCAAGAATATGCAGCCGCTATCTAACATTAAGCAAGATCCAAGGCATTTTAGATTATCTTAATCTCCTAGCAGACAGATTTAACACCCTACAGACAGATTTAACACCTTACAGATTTAACACCCTACACTTTCACATTTGACCATTTTATACACATTCAAAGACCAAGATAAACCATTTTAATCACATTTAATTCACTATTCTCCCCTTCAAAAATTGCATATGCGATTGCCATTTTTGATCTAGTGAATTATAATACCAGCTAATGTACGTTGGTCCACTTAACTAACGAACAAGCATGGGAAAATATGAAGCTTGTTAATGAGAATGGTCAAACACAAGAAGATTTCTCTTCTTTTGAAGATAAAGCGCACTGAAGCGTACACTCTCCTTTTCTTTGAAAAACTGGTTTCGTACAGAAGAATACGAAAGCCATCGACTTGAGCTAACAAACATTGAGTGTTTCGAAAGTAGCTCAAGACCGAAAAGATTTCTCTTTTCGTTATTAAGGATAAATGCACTAACACGTACATTTTCCTTTTATCTGAAGATGGGGTTGCAATCTAACATTTGATTACAAGCCATTACCATGAGCTCAAAACTTGGAATGTTTTGTTATATTAGCTCATGACCGAAAAGATTTCTCTTTTCGTTGTCAAGGATAAATGCACTGACACGTACACTTTCCTTTTCTCTGAAGGCGTACACCTTTCTTTACTTTAAGGAACAGGGCTTGAAGAGATGCCAACAGACGCCATTTGACATTAAGGAACGAGGTTTGAACCGTTTTGTTCAAACGTCATTAAGATGAAGAACGAGGCCTGAACTGATGTGAACAAACATCATGAGACAATGAGGACCGAGGCTTGAACTGTTGTGATCAAGCGTCATTTGAAGCATGTTCATCAGATTTGAATTCCTTGAACTCCTGACGTTGAGCTATCAGCCTTTTTGGTAACAAACTCTGTCTTTCCTTTAAAGGATTGACAGAAGTACTGCACTTGAGTTAGAAGTACCCTGACACTAAAATAAAGAGTTTGATTGCATTTCATAATGGGATGTATATCATCATTTGAAACATTAGGAGGTTCACTGTACAACTTTGGTTGTGCTATCTATGAACACCTTTCCAGTAGGTATTCACCTAAGATACAGTCTTGAAAATTCTACCCGTGGTTTTCCATCCCTAAGATAAGATCTAGGTGTGTGCATGGTTTCTAATGCACATCGGTAAGACCTTATTGAGAGAAAAACCTTTGTCCACTTATACACTTCTGCCCTAAGGCTTTATGAGTGTGGTTCTTTTGTTGATTCAACAGGATTGTTGTTTCTGATCTTGGGGGATGAACTTTAGCACGAGGATTCACCCTATTCAAGGTTCTTTGTTATCAACAATCATCATGATTCGTATTATAGTTATTATTTATGACAAATCGAAACAAATAATTTTTTGAGTCCAAGAAGAAAACTAGAATTCCTAGAGTGATCTACTAGAGGCTCACCATTTTGTCATTTCCACCATACACTTTGATACAGGAGAACTCCTATATATGTTTCTAAGTTTTGGTTGTACAAGCATAGGAGTGGCAGTGTGCTCTAGTAGAGGCCATATTCCACTATGATAGGAATCCTGGTTTTGTCTTGTTCAATTTTACTAGAATCCTCTAGAAAGTTCGCCTTGAACCATATCTTTTGAAACCATACGATTCTTTATGAATATTTCCTAGAGTAGTTATGTACATTCACATGATTGAGTTTTGAAGCAGCTGATTCTACTAACTTTAGGCAAATAATGAGAGTGATGTTTTTGACAAAATCATTTTTCTAATCACTTGGGAGCAAACGTGTCTTGAAATTCTAGGTCGTTCGTAGTAAACGCATTCGGTTGTTAACAAACTAAATGGTTTCTAGATGGTTGTACAAGGCGGTTTCCACCATGATTGATGCTTTGGTAAACTTAGAATATACTATTATTTCTTTTAACTTTTCTAAGTTATTATTAAATGCGCATGTGCAAAAACCTTTTATGAATCTGAGCTTTTTTAATCAGCATTTTCGACAGACTTTGAATTAATTGAGAAATTAAAGAGTCAAGTTGTCTTTATTCTGAATGCGTGTCTATTTAATTGTATCATAAAAGTTCTTTGTAGTCTGTTTCAAATGCTCAATTTTCTTTATGTAGTTGACCATTTGCCTGCAAGTAATTTAGCCACACTTGTAGTTATAATTTGTGTTAATAGTTTCAATTCAGCGATGTTATTTTTAAACTTGGCTTCATTATTTGTTCCTTCACACTTTTAATTTTGTTTCCTTCAAGTGCAATTAGTGTGGTATGCGCCAGTACAGCAGAGTTTTAAAATCATTACTCACAAAAAATTCTCGAAATTCAAGATATTTCCTGATTCTTACAATGGTTTGTTACTTTGATAACTTTCTTCCTTTTGTTGAATTTGTATTTCAAGTGAAATACCAAATGTTTTTCCAGTTGTAAAATCGTTTTGAAAGTTCATTGACAAATTTACTTATCAACAATTTCTTTCGTTTTGAGAAAGCTCAGTTTTTAGCAATGATCCGGTTTATCTCTCCTCCCCTATGACCAACATATATGTTGAAGTTGGAAGTGGTATTGCTTCAATAGGTTCAAATGATGTGTGTCATAAATGTTCCAGATATGCTCAGTTATGCTGTTGTTCATTAGCATGGTTATTATGTAGAGCAGTCAATTGTTCATCAGCAAATGGATCTTCGTCTTTTTGGTCGTATATCTGCATCCACAGCCTTGTTGTGGTATATTCCCTGAACTGTACTTGATCCTGATGTCGGGTTTGTCCACTGCTTTCTGTAACAACCAACCCAGCATCTAATGCATCACACATATTGACCTTTTCCTCTTGCTTTGCTTTATGAGTTTCAATATTCTTGATTTGCTGAATAGCATTGTGGTTTTCGACTTATCAAACTGCTTTTTTGATACAATCAAGCTGTCCATCTTTGCTTGAATGGATTGATCTGAATATCTTGAGACTTCCTTCATTGACATTGACTTTTAATTTGATGCTCTGAAGTATTTCATCATGCAATTACTTCCATTTCTTTTAGTGCATTAAGTTCATTTTTTTCATGCGTACTCACATATGTTTTATAACTCTAATGAATGACCGCTTCAAGTGTATCTAGAGTTCTCGAGTAACTCCAGTCTGACGCACTAGATTCAAAGCGCGTGAAGTATTCGAAGTTTGTCTGCCAACCTTGATTCAGAAGATACGTTGCATCTTATCCTTTTGATGGCAAGAATTTCCTTGAAACTGTGTTCTGAGTGCTTGACGACAAGTATTTGCAATTACCCATGAAGATTATCTCTTTCAAGTTGTATGCCTTAACTGATCCAGATTATGAAACATCTTCATTGAAAAGTCTGATGCTCTTCCACAAAGAATGAGCGAATGCTGGTTTAAATGCATCCACAGATAAGGCGAATTAAGGTGATTGAGATAATGAAGATGTCTGTCTCGAGTTGTTTCAATCCATGATCATGCAGGGGAGTGCCTATGTTTGCGAGCCGTTTTGCGTCAGTTGATGCTCTCTCTCTTTGATTTAGAATTAGAAAGATTCATTAAAATTAGATGTGTGAATAATAATTAAGGATCTTATGTAGATTATGTGATGTTGTTGTGGTTTTTAATGAAATTAACGTTCAAGGGATTTACAAGTCTATCCTGTTTAAAATCCGATAAAAGATTCTACGGGTATTTTACAAAATCAATAGAAAACCGTGAATGAATTAATAGTTTGATGTTAAGGTAGGTTTGTTGTTTGATTAATGCAAGTTTTAAGTACATGGTTTTAGGTTGACGGTTTGTTATTGGCCAAAATTTTTGATTTTTGACAAAACAAAAAAATTTACCCTATTACCAAATTTTAAATTTTATGTTCTTAATTAGCTAAAAGTATGAAAATTAAATTTTTCTTAATTTTTCCCGCCAAAAATAATTTGAATTTTTTAACAAAATTTTTACCCTATTACCAAAATTTAAATTTGGTGTAAAAATGAGCTAAAAAGGCTATAGGAATCAATTTGATTTTTCTTAACAGTCTTCCCGTCAAACAGTACTCTTTTTTTTTTTTAATCAAACCGCTGCTTAGTGTAACAGCAACAGAAGTGAATGACATCTCTTACACAAAATTATTCAACAAACCAACCTCTTACACCCATCTTCGCACGTTTGGATGCCTTTGTTACCCTTACAGCTTTCCACCGCACAAACTTGCCCCTTGTACCACACCATCTATCTTTCTTGGGTACCCTTACAATCATCGCAGATATCGATGCCTTGACCTGAACACCAACAAAATTATCGTTTCTCGTCATGACACATTTGACAAAACTGTCTTTCCCTTCGGCTCCATGACTCCAACTAAACCCCCCTCATACCAATTTTTAGATGATAATCTAGACACCTCCTCCATTGCACTTCACCTACTTACCACACCTACTTCTCCTCAACAAACACCACCACAAACAACCCCACAAATAACCCCACAAACAAATCCACAAACAACTCCGCAATCAACATCTCCTACTCCTCTATCAACAGCATCACCACAAACAACACCGACACCACCAACCACCCCATCACCACCACCACCACCCACCCCGCAACACCCTATGGCCACACGCTCTAAAGTCGGGATTGTGAAAGCTAACCCTAAATACACCTTACATGTTACCACCTCCTCCCCTATCCCCAAGTCTCCTTTCCATGCCCTTCGAGATCCTAACTGGAAACAAGCTATGTGTGACGATATAAAGCTCTCATTGACAATAAGACCTGGGTACTTGTTCATCGCCCAACAAATATCAACATTGTCCGCTCTATGTGGTTGTACAAATACAAATATAATGCGGACGGGTCCTTAAATCAGTACAAAGCTCGACTAGTTGCAAATGGTCGTAGTCAACAACAAGGCATCGACTGCGATGAGACATTTAGCCCTGTTGTCAAACCTGCTACCATACGGACTGTTCTTAGCCTTGTAGTTTCTCGACAATGTCCTATCCATCAGTTAGACGTGAAGAATGCATTTCTTTACGGCCATCTTACAGAGACAGTTTACATGCACCAGCCACCAAGATTTATTGATTCAGCTCATTCTGATTATGTTTGCCTTCTGCAAAAGTCGCTTTATGGCATTAAGCAGGCCCCCCGAGCTTGGTTTCAATGATTTTCTAGCTATGTTATTCGAGCTGGTTTCTATCATAGCAAAACTGACACGTCTCTTTTCATCTTTCACAAGGGGCCAGACACAACTTACTTACTACTATATGTGGATGATATCATTCTTACAGCTTCTTCTACTTCACTTCTGCATCGTATCATCTCTTTACTACATGCGGAATTTGCTATGACAGACCTTAGCCCCCTCAACTATTTTCTCGGTATATCTGTCATGCGTACTACCTCTAGCATATTCTTGTCTCAAATGAAATATGCTACCGAGATTCTTGAGCAAGCACAAATGCTTAAATGTAATCCTTGCAGGACTCCAATTGACACCGAGAAGAAGCTTGGACCTGAAGGATCGCCGGTCACCGATCCTACTTTATATCACAGCATTGCCGGATCACTTCAGTACCTCACCTTTACCTGACCCAACTTGTCATATGCAGTTCAACAGTTATGTCTTTACATGCATGATCCTCGAGAGCCACACCTTAATGCTTTGAAACGTTTTCTTTGTTATCTTCGAGGAACCACTGATCTTAGATTACAGCTATTTCGGTCCACTACATCACAACTTATTGCATACTCTGCGCCGATCTACTTCTGGATACTGTGTTTTTCTTGGTGACAACCTCCTGACGTGGTCTTCCAAATGTCACGACACGTTGTCTCGCTCTAGTGCTGAGGCTGAATACCGCGGGGTTGCGAATGCTATAGCTGAGACATCTTGGATTCGCAACCTCCTTCGTGAGCTTCATACCCTAGTTTTCACTGCGACCTTGGTCTACTGTGATAATGTCAGTGCTGTATACATGTCTGCAAACCTAGTAGTGATAATGTCAGTGCTGTATACATGTCTGCAAACCCAGTACAACATCAACGCACCAAACATATAGAGATTGACATCCATTTTATTCGTGACAAAGTAGCAGCAGGTCATGTTCGAGTTCTTCATGTCCCTTCTCGATTTCAATACGCAGATATCTTCACAAAAGGTCTCCCATACCCGTTGTTTGCTCATTTCAGATCTAGTTTGAGCGTCCGCAAAACTCTCGCTCCAACTGCGAGGGCGTATTAGAATACATATTATATTTAATGTAATCGGCCCATTGGCCAAAGCCCATAGTCTAGAATATTCTGTTGTATCCTATATATAGGTTGGCTGTTATCAATAATAATCAATCCAATCAATATCAATTTCTATTATCTCTCATTTATAAGATTTCTACAACATATGCTGACCGGTTGTTATAGCTTAAAGATTACATGTACTTTATACTATACATTCAAATCATTTGTTTAATGTAAGAACATAGAACCAATAGACGGCTACTTGAAAGTAAATTATGCGTGCTTGTCACGAGGCATTGGCAATGCATTCTCACTGTTCCAAAGTAAATTTGTAATTTTTTTAACTTTTTTGGCAAATGGGCTGGGGCTGGGCTTATTATTGCAAAATTATTAAAAAGGACATAATTAGATAAACTTTTGGTATATGTTAGATATTTTTAGGGGTATATAAGTAATTTTTTGTTCATAAGCCTCAAGCTAAAGTTTTTAGCCCCTTTTATGGGGCTGGGGCTTATAGAGGCTTATGACTTTATAAGCCCGCGTAACAAACGTGACCTATTTTATAAGCCGGCTTATTTTAAAAGCCCAAGCCCCAATAAGCCCTCATCCAAACACACCCATGTTTAAAAAGATTCAAAAGCTTTCAAAAAATTTAAGAGGGCAAAAGTCCCGCTTATTTTTTTAGGAATTAAGACTGGCCCTGGTAAAAGACAAACCTGCTTCTAAATAGTTATATGGGAATTAAGACCGGGTTGCAAATCTATTTTAAGAGTAATAGAGACGTGTTATTTGTTTAAGAACCGGTCTGGAATTGTGATTTACATCAAAACTGGGTTTTTTTATTTATTTACAGGTCTGGATACTTTTGGGTGGGCCAAAAACAACTTTTGAGACCGTTTTATTTTATACAAGGCCTTGCTGAGGGGGTCTCTAAACCCGATTTTGTAATAGTGTGGCAAAGCATTCTCACACATCCAAAGGCTAGGCCGACCATGAGAAACTTTTCACATGAATTATCACGTTGAGGATATCATGATTCAGCTCAGTTTATCTCACAACTTTATTATATGGAGAACAATATATAGAATACGCTTACAATGTTTATCTCCTTTCATATTCAGCATAAGTGTACATCCCGACTGCATGTCTAATAATTTAAATAGATAACGTCCTACTGTTTAACTAGATACTCTACACTTTCTCATTTTCGGATTATGTACCGTATGCCAATGTACATATGCAATAGACTCTTGGAATGGCTTGCTAAAGCACGCGAACAGATTCCTTAGTGGTTTCCAAACAGACAACACCTACACACACTCGATCCATGTCATCAAATGAAATCACCTAGTGATATCGTCTTAGTAACATACGATCACTACAAGAAAAAGTGCCTTTTGTGACAAAAATTGAGTGTCGACTTTTTATTGGTCACTATTTAAGCAAACTAGTGACCATATACTACATGGACACTAATATTTGGTCATTCTTAAACAGTTAGTGACCAAGCTCAAAAGTGGTCACTAATTTCGTCACCAAGTACACGTGGGATGTTTTCCGTATAAAAAGTGACGATATTACTTGTCACTAAATTTTAAAAGTTACATACTATGTGACATCATTGCTGGCGCATTGTGTATATGGTACAGTTTCCTCCGACATATTACTAACCGACATTGCAAACAAATACATTTATACTTACTAAGGTTTTGTTTGTTTTTTTAGAGGTTTTACCTCTTTATCTGCAAACCATGTTTGCAGAAGAAGAGGTAAATCTAAAGTCTTCATCTGCATGATAAATACGTTTTGTTTTTTATTCTATTGGAGCACTTCTTTCATTCTTTATCTTTTTCACTAGTGTTTTTGTACGTTTTCATACATTTTTGTATGTTTTTTACGTTTTCGTTCGTTTTGTACGTTTTTGTCTTCTGACCCTTAAATATTCCATGGGTATTTAAACATAGTTCGATTCATTGCCCTACTGTTTCTTTTTTTCATCTCTTCCATTTTCCACACATTGTTGAATAAATTTTCAAGTTTTTTTCTAGTTGCACAGCCTCCTTTATTCTAGCAGTTCGTTTGGATTCAGGTTAATCTCTTTGCTTATTTTTTATTATGGGCAGTATTACATCCCTCAAATGTGTTCTTACACAAGAACACCTTGATGCTATTTGTGCCAAATATTTTGTTCCGGAGGAAGTTCATCCTCAATTGCCTAGCCCTGATTCCACCATGCATGAAAGACCAGCTGGTAAAGTTGGAATGTATACTCGATTCTTTGATTATGCCAAATATCGTATCCTGTTTTCTACCTTCTTCGTGTCTGTTCTCACCCACTTCCGCATTCCGTTTTCCCAATTGTCTGTGTTTGGATCTGCCAAGGTTTCCCATTTTGAAATCATGTGCCGCGTTTGTAACATTGAACCTAGTGTTAGTCTGTTCCGCTATTTCTATACGCATAATTACAAAAATGGATGGTTTGGGTTTACTAAGTGCCCGAACGTCCGTGCTAGTTATTCCAAGAATTTGGATTCCGTGAAGAATTGGAATGATCATTTTTCTGGGTTGATGAGTTTGTGGTTCCTGCTAATGCTCGGTTTAGTTGGTTTTTGGGTTCCAATATTGTTAAAGATCGAGCTCCTGCCCCCTCTGAATATAATGTGGAGCATGTTAATACCCTTATTGCTCAAGCCTCTCCGTTCCTTAGGTTTCCGGAAGAATTTCTTTGCTGGGTTGGCATAAGCCGTAATTATCTTTTGAATAAAGATACTTACCCCCGCTTTGAGTATGAGAACGGAGAGGGTGGGTCTTATTTTCTGTACACATTTTGATTATCTGTCTTGTTTTTTCTTATTTTCCTGTTTTCTAATCTTTTTCCATGTTGCCCTTTTGCAGAGATTGATTGAATGTTTTATCCGTAGCAGCTGACCCCCGTTAAGGTGAGGATTGTTGAGAGAGCAAGAGGTGAAAATGAAAGGCTTATTGTTACGGTGGCTAAACATCGTACCGTGACCTTACTTCCAACCTCGGTGGTTCGTTCTTCCGGAGAGTTGTCGGCTAGTGTGGAGAGAGAATTTGTTGGAGATGCAAGTGTTGGTGATGGTGGAGATCAGGGGGTTTTGATTCCGTTTGGTGGTCAGGTTCAATGTTAAACCAAACCGTTGCCTATTACTAAGCATGTTGAAACTGAAGCACCTATGCCCAAACGTACAAAGAAAAAGAGAGTTATCCGCGGGAGTGAAAGGACGCCTGCTGCTTCCCATCCACCTAAAAGGTTGAGAGCCGACTATGGAGCCACTGGTGGTTCCGCTACTGGAGGTAAGTCCCCTAACAGCTGTCCTTAAACAGGTTGCTCCAAGATTCTCGGATTTAATGGTAGAAGAGGGTTGTCCTCGCTCTTCCTACCTTACCTTTATTCTTCATTCGTGACAGCTCACCTTTGGAGGTGGGCGCGAGACCACACTGCACTCCTGTCTGCATGGTCCCTTCTTTGCGAATGTAGGTCCTCCGCAAGGTTCGTAGTCTATCTGATTCTTCTCATCACCTCAGGCGCTTAAATCTGGGATCTGGAAGGTTAATTCTCTTGTCAGGTCTGATGTTCCGGTTATGACTGAGGTCACCATTGTTGCTACTATTGCTACCACAGTTGCTATTCCTGCTAATGTTGGCAAGGATAAGAGTGCGCCGCATCAGTTCATTTTTTGTTCTTCTAGCTCATCTGAGAAGACGGATCGTACTCTTAGTCTCTTTAATGGAAAGGTAAGTAAGGTGTTTTGCTGCGGGAGTATTCGTGCGGAGGAGGTTTTGGTGTTGGTTTGGAGGAATCTATGTTCTGAGTGGACCCTGTGACAAGGGTTTTGAGACTTAATGCACGGGCCATTTCTGTGTCGCCAATATGATTGATCATTTAACTCCTCCTGCTTCTTAAACTTTAGTTCTCGCGGAATGGAGAACGAACAATTATTTAATGGTATATTGGTCTCTGCCGCACGCAATTTAAGTTTGAGCTCCGAGGTAAGAATGCGTGCGGAGTACAACATTTTGGAGAAAAGGAAATGGAAATCACTTGATGAGGAGAAGGATTGTTTGTTGGGGGCGAGAGATAAAGATTGAAGAGTTGAAGTCCCAATTACTGAAGGCAAAGTAGGAGTCTGTGGAGGTAGCCCAACTCCGTGCTCGGGTTTCCGGTCTTGAGGCCACTGAGGGTTCACTTCGAGGCGAAGTTGCTTCACTTTAACAGGAACACAACGGACTTTATTGTAGCAAGAATGTGTTTTTAAAAATTAAAGGTGACGAGCCTCGAATCTATATTGCTGGTAAAAAGGAACTTGTGTGAATTTCTGACTTAGGAGCGTCCTCTTCTTCCTTGAAGTCTCAGAACCAAAGTCTTGTAAATCAGGTATAGTTTTCCGTCCTTAACTGTTCTCTTCGTATTTTTGTGTTTTTCTCCTCTCATATATACATACATATATTTTTTTTAGGTGCATGAGCTGGAGACTTCTTCCACGGATCACCGTGAGAAGCTGGAGATGTATGAGGGAAGCCTGAAACGGTTAGAGGAATTTTAAGATAACCTTATGAGACCTCTCGAGACTAGGTTAGCCGAGATTGATGCTGATTTCACCCGGTGTTGTATGCGCTTTCAAGAGAGTTTCCATCCGTACCTCCTCAACGTCGTTGCAGGGCGAAGAATGTTACTAACTCACGGGATGAAACTTCTTATGGCTAAGTGTCTCAATTCAACTGAGTATATGGAGGTTCTCGGACATGCTTTTGGCCGTGCTATAAAGAAAGGAATGCAGGAGGGCCTGGTAGCTGGGATTGAGCACGGACAAGCTGGCAGATGTTTAACTGATCTTGAAGCTTATATTCCCTCCGCGCCGAGGTTGACTTTACTTTCTGCTGTCCGTGATACTGCGCGTGACCTGAACCTTTTTTTTTTTTTCTGCTTCTTCAAGAACTTTCCAATATGACGGAGCCACACGTGGGATATTATGGATCTTCTTCGCTTGGATAATGCCGTGGCCGAGGCCTTAGGTATGACTGATCTTCAACCCGATGTGAGTCAACTAATGGTTCCCGTTCATCATAAGCAGGATAGGGTTGTTATTGGAAGCCAAGCATTGTCTGTTGCTTTGGATATTTGTCGCGGACGGGTGGAGAAAATGGAAAGAAATCTTGTTGAGCGACTCCCCTTTTTGAAAGACGTATTTGTCTCCTTAGATCATCCTTTGTCCGCTGAAGCTTTGATTGAGCCGCCGGTTGAGGTTCCTGCTACTAATGTTTTATCTACCGTGGTCATTGTTCCTTATTCTGGTCCTTCTGTTTTCGTAGAAGATTATGAGAATCCTGATTTAGTGGATGTGGTTCCGAAGAACGTTACTTCGGGACAAGAAGGTGAAGAAAATATTGATGCTGCAACCGAAGGCGATCTTGCGTTTTCTAAATTGGATGATGAAGCTAGGGATGCTGTCCTGTAGGTGTATTTACTTTTCCCTCCGTGGTCGTATGTGACCTTGCGGTTTTTTGTAATTAACATACCATGGCTATTAACAGTTTAGTGCCCGTTGCTGCGTGCTTTTTATACCGTGGCCGCATGTGGCCTTTTTGTGGCCGTATTTTGTATGTAACTATTTTTGCAACACTTCACGTTTGAACATGTCTGTTATATATAAATGTTGCTGCTATCTTTTTATATCGCGTTTGATATCTTTAGTAGGATAGTCTTGTTTGAATATTTTATGGGTTATTCTCCCGGTACCGGGTTTGCAATACCTCTTATGTACTTTGAGCTAATTGTGAGGTTACTCATCCTTTTGCTTACTACGGTAATTAACATTGATGGAGGCGTGTTTGTCGTGTTACTTTGTTGCGCGGGCTTAAATACAATAAATTACTTTGACCAAAGTAATAGGATAGAATTTTTTCATGGCATAATTGTGAAGGTGCTAATCTTCGCTTTTTCTCATTAAAATTAAAATCATATTTACTCGTTTATTTAAAATTTACGTACAAGGAATAAAGATAAAATGATTATTCCCATCACGGGGTCGTGATGGTTAGGCTGCGTACTCATTTTAGTGTATAATAAACACTTCTGAGATTGCAAACGTTCCGTGTTCTCGGGCTGTCTCTCTTCCGTGGACAGTCTTTTAACTTGTACGATCTCATTCCAAGTGACTTCCTGACTTCGTACGGGCCTTCCCACTTAGGTCCTAACTTTCCAGTGTCTTCTACACGGCTTGCTTCGTTGCTCCTGTACACCAAGTCTCTGGCTGAAGCTTTGCATTTCTGACTTTGAGTCTGTAGTATTTTTCCATTTGCCTCTTGCTTTTTGCTTCTCTTATCGCTGCTTGCTCTCGCTTTTCTTCTAGCAGTTCCAAGTTGATTTCTAACGCTTCATTATTTTCGGCCACATTTACTTCTGCTGTCCTGAACGTGGGCATTCCAATTTCCGCCGGGATGACAGCTTCCGTTCCGTAAGTTAATGAGAACGGAGTGTCTCCGTTACTGGACTTGACCATGGTGCGGTGTGCCCAAAGTACATGAGAAATTTCTTCCAACCAGTTCTTGTTGTCTTTGCCCAGTCTTGCTTTTATTCCTTCCCCCAGACTTCTGTTTGCCCTTTCAACCAGTCCGTTCGTCTGAGGATGTTTTACGAAAGCAAAATGTTGTTGAATGCACAATTTTTCACACCAGTCCTTGAAGGGGTTATCTCAAAATTGTTTCCCATTGTCAAATATAATTTCTCCTGGAAGACCAAATCTGCATACTATGTTTTCCCATACGAATTTTTTTACCTGGTTTCCCGTGATAGTTGCTACTGGTTTTGCTTCTATCCACTTGGTAAAGTAATCCATAGCCACTATTAGAAATTTGACTTTGTCGGGTCCTTCCGGGAAAGGCCCAGCTATGTCGATACCCCATTTGTAAAATGGCCACGGAGATGTGATCGGATTCAATTTTTCCTGCGGATTTCTTAGGACGGGTTTGTGTACTTGGCATTCCTGACATGCTTTTATAAGCGCCCTTGCGTCCTTGTGCATTGTCGGCCAGTAATAACTGGTCCTTAGAGCTTTGGCAACGAACGTTAGTGTGCCCGCATGCATGCTACACGAGCCTTCGTGTATTTCCCGCAAGACGTAGTTTGCTTGTGAAGGTCCTACACATCGAAGCCATAGGCCTAGAAAGGATTTTTTGTATAGTATTCCGTTGATGATGATGAAACGTTGTGATTTACGCTTTATCGCCCTTGCCTTGTTTCTTTCTGCTGGTAAAGTTTCATCCGTGAGGTATTCATGAATCGGGGTCATCCAGGTATCCCCTTCTTCCTCTACCACGACGAGCACTTATCTTTCGTTCACGGATTTTTCATTCAATTCCCCCACCAACACCTACTTGCTGAGATGTGCAAAGCTGGTGGATGCCATTTTGCTTAATGCATCTGCTTTTTTGTTCTTGCTTCTTGGGACTTGCTTTATTGAGAACGCTCGGAAGGTACTGGACAGTGCTTTTACCTTTACTAATCATTTGATCATGTTTGTTTCTTTTGCGATGTAAGTCCCATTTACTTGGTTTGCTACCAGTTTTGAGTCCACATTTACTTCGAGGTTTTGGACGTCTATTTTTTCCGCTATCCGCAATCCTGCTATCAATGCTTCATATTCTGCTTCGTGGTTAGTTGCTTCAAACTGAAACCTTAAAGCGTATGTGAATTCTACCCCTTCCGGATCCGTGAGTATTACTCCTGCTCCGCATCCGTCAACACAAGATGACCCGTCCGTGAACAAAGTCCACCGTGCCGGGTTGCAGGTTCTTCTTCCTTTGTGGAATCGTTCTGACCCTCTTCCTCTGTCTTCTCTTTGATAAATCGGATTAATACTTGGCCCTTTCTCAGATACTTTGGCCTATAATGTATACCAAATTCCCCTAATTGTATGCTCCACTTTTGCATCCTACCAGCGACTTCTGGGTTTGATAGTATGTTTTTGATGGGCTGATATGTTATTACTATGATTGGATGAGCTTGGAAGTATCTTCTTAGCCTTTTGCTTGCATGTACTAATGCTAGCACCAATTTTTCCATGGCGGTGTAGTTTTTCTTCGGGCCCTTAGCGCTCGGCTGACAAAGTAGATTGGCATCTTGCCTGGCTTCTCTTTCCATCATCAGTACGGCGCTAACGCCTCCTTTGGATGTGCCACGTGTAGACGATAAGCTCCTCTTGTTCTTCTGGAGCGGTGAGCATAGGTAACTTTGCTATATTTTCCTTCATTTGTCTGAACGCAGCTTCCGCTTCCTCCGTCCAAAGAAAGTCACTCTTCTTTATGCATTTTTTAATGTTTTGAAAAATGGTAATGATTTCTCCGCTGATTTTGCTAAGAACCTGTTTAAGCTTGCCAATTTTCCATTTAACTTCTGCACATCTTCCAAGCATTTTGGTGATTGAAGGCTTAATACGGCGTCAACCTTGTCTGGGCATATCTTAATGCCTTTAGTATTGACTTGGTATCCTAAGAACATTCCTTCTTCAACTCCAAAGGTGTACTCTTTTGGGTTCAGTTTCATGTTGATTTTTCTAAGCGTCTTAAATGTTTCTTCTATGTCGCGGACAACCTCATCCTCCCTGCGGCTTTTTATGACCAAGTCATCCACATTTACCTCAGGTTTCTACGATTTGGTCTAGTGGAATTTTTGTCTATAGCCTGTTAAGTTTTGCACCAGCGTTCCTTAGACCGAAAGGCATTTTTGTGTAGCAAAAAATGCCTTGATTTGTAATGAACGCGATCTTTTCCTCATTTTCCTCTGCCATTTTTATTTGGTGATACCCCTTATATGCGTCCAGGAAGCATTTGAAGGGGAATCCGCACAAGGATTCTACTTTCCAGTCTATTTCCGGTAGAGGTGTAAACCGTCCTTGGGACGATGCTTTGTTAGGTCTTTAAAATCGATCACACAGTTCTCACTGTTGTCACTCTTCTTTACCATCACCGGGTTGGAGAGCCAATCGTAATAATGAACCTCCCTCATGATCCTAGTTGTCACAAGCTTACTAACTTCGTCATTGATTGCTACGTTCCTTTCTGCGGCTTGGCCTCTTTTCTTTTGCCTAACTGGCTGACAACCTTTTCGTACATTCAACTTATATTCCGCTATTGACAATATACCCCCCTCAAGTTCATATTCGCTTAATACCGTACTCATGAAGAAAATCTGTTGAAGTACCAATGGAGATGTTGGGTAGTAAACCCCCGATAAAATTTCTGTGGCAGTGTTAAACACTTCAAGTAATTGGGTTAAAGATTGAATAATAACCCAATTTTCAGCCGGAAAATGATTACACCTATTCTTATTGGCCAAAACGTCATGAAAATACGCCAAAGTATTTTGTTGTTTCAAACCACTTAGGAACATATGATAAGTGGAGTTCCATCGTGTTGGAACGTCCCAATTTGGTCGTAAACAAGGTTTCTCTGCATCTTTACAGATTTTAACATAGCGTTGTCGGGTTCTTGCACTTGATTTGAAAATATCTTTTAACATTGTCTTAAAAGACTCTCTTATTGCATCAATCGCGGGGACCTCTAAACCAGCTTGCACAACCAAGTTAATGATGTGTGCAACACAACGACTATGATAAAACCTACCCCCCATTGGTGGCTCGTATTTTAATTTTAGTTTATCCATGGCGGATGTGTTGTTGCTAGCATTATCCAATGTAATTGACATAACTTTATCTTCCAAGTTAAAATTGGTAAGGACTTTTGTCAACATTTTAAACAAGGCTCCACCCGTGTGAGGAGACGGAAACTCTTCGAATGAAATGACCCGCTTCATCATTTGCCAAGTACCGGGTTCAATCCAATGTGCGGTAACACACATGTAAGAACCGGGCACCCCATGAGGAGCGGACCATACATCCGTTGTTAGGTTGACACAAGCATTTATGTTACCAAAACTATCAATTATTTCTTGTTTAGCCGCCAACCATAGTTTCATTGCATCACGTTTGAGAGTAGAGCGACTTACATGAGTGTATCTTGGTTGCATAGTGTTCTGGAACACCCTCGTTGTTTGCTCGTGGTCAAAGTGGTTGAACGGTAACGCTCGTTGAATCACCAAACCCGCGAATTGTTCACGAAGATAATCCGGATCGTACCTGAAAACACTCCCATCTCGAGCCATAGACGTTTGCCCCGCTTCCGGATTCTGGTTCTGCTGTGCCTTCTTTGCTTCACAATGCGGATGAGTTATATGATTCCTCAACGTCGTGTTGGAACCGACCGATAAGAAATGAAAGCAATGCTTGCATTGAGCTTTTTGCGAGTTGTCGGTCATTATGCAAAGGTTGAAGTCTTTCCAAATCTGGGGGTTTCGATTGGTTGCTATGATTTCACGAATTGTCGGTGCACTTGTTGAACCAACACCGGTGGCAGTTGAGGCGGATGCGGATTCACTTGCCATTGAAGGAAATTTGGTTTTGCTTTGGATAGTTTTTTTTTGCTTAGGATTGTATTGTAAGTTGTGTGATTTGAACTACAACACAATACATGAATTTATAATCATTCAAAGTGGTAAATAACAAACATTACAGCTAAGAAAGTCAGAAAACGGGTCCCCCCACGTGTTAAAAGCTGAAGATTCAAAATTTGAAAATTTTGTGTAGGCTCCCGGACCGGTTCGGGTTGAAACCGGTTTGGGGAAACCGGTTTTTCAAACCGGTTTGATAAACCGGTGGTAAAACCGGTCGAAACCAAGAAAACCCAAACCGGTTCCAAACCGCCGGTTTGGCCTCAAACCGAAACCGGTTTGGTCAAACCCGGTGTTGACCGGTTTGGTTTTCCGGTTTCAAACCGGTTCCGGTTTTTAAAACCGGTTTTTTTGTTCACCTCTAGCCTATACTATACTACTACGGTTAGGTACACTGCCTAAGGAGTTGTAAAACTTTGGTGTTCACAACCCCGCATCAGGTCCAACATGGTTTAGGATTGTGTTACGGGGTTTTTCAATGTTAACAATTTCCAAATAATCACCACCTACTCACACTTGATCCATGACATCAAAGGGAATCACCTAGTGATATGGTCTTAATAATTAACATACATACAATGCTAACAATTATCCCATTTCAACCTATTTTGAATATGGTGATTCTGCTGGTAGTTCGTCATGCTTGGACCTCGGTACAGGCCTTCAACGATATCCCATGCCGAGAAAACATAAAATCCTGAATTCTTTAAACTAAACTGGCACTTAGGGGCCGGAACGGACGAGCTTTGTATTCAGGGTCCGTACGACTACCATTAGCCGCCTCGAAGCAAACCATTGTTGTCCCTGATAATAACTATTTTCTTTCTGACCCACATTAAGAGTAATATTTTTAGACAATTACACAAGTCAAGGTTAATGAGTCAGAGTTAAGATCAACATAGACCCATTATTTGTCATATATCCAATGAATCAATCTCAATCATCTATTTTTTCATCAAAAATAAAAAAACCCACTTTCCACCTCTTTTTTAAAAATTAAATATCTTACAAACGGTAAATCGTCACACGACAAAAAATACACCATCGCGACGAGTATTTTTTTATCTTTCAGTAGACGGGTGACACGATATACTTTCGAGGAACTTTTTTTCGATATTTTTTTCAGTCACGAATTGCGAAAATGTAGACCGTTAGCCTTACCGCAGGGCGGACCCCGCGATTAAGCTCCGGCGTGAGAGTAAGTATACATATTTGTCAGAGAATGTCAGAGTATATGTGTGTATTAATGATTAGACAGAATGTACCTCTTTGGGGTGTGAAACGACTCCTATTTATAGGCAAGCCTAACACTAGGGTTTCCTAGTATTTCGCTTGTAACTGTTAGTGGCCGGAGTGGGTCCCTTGTTGGGCAAGGGTCCACGTGTAATCGTGTCTACGGACGCGAGTGTTATTCCGCGGTCAGTGTATGTCCGCGGAGATGCAGCGGGTGCGGCTTTGAAGATACTCACGTGCGTCTTTGGAATATCCGGAGCGTGACCCTTGTCAGGCTTAGTAGTCCGGCTATTTGTTGTATTGGGCCTGGGCCCATACACGTATATTATGAACTAAGCCCAGTAAGCTTGGTGTTCATACTATACGTCATCATGCCCCAAGAAGGAGAGAAGAC
>BQNB010110017.1:0-22637 GCA_026074375.1 Tanacetum coccineum
TAAAAAAATACTAAACTATTTTTAAAAATTCTGAAAAATTTACCTAAAATACTAGACCCTAAATACTACCTAATAAAAATAATAAGCCGAAGTTCGGCTTATGAATAAGCCCGAAATAAGCTGGAAACAGTTTATAGCTTTAAGGGCCAAAAAATGGGTTAAAACCTAAACCACTTGGGACTCTAACGTAGAAGTCCCAAGGGCGCAGCGGTAAGGGCTTGGTTATAAAAAGGGGTGTATTGAGGGTAGAGGCCCGGGTTCGAGTCTTGCTCACCCGGGTTTCCCCTTATCTCCCCTTTTTTTTACAAAAACTTTTTACACAACTTTGTTAAGCACATGAAGCTTAACATTTTTCATAACTAGGACTTTTTGAGAATGCTTATAAATAAGCTGAAAAAGGGGCTTTTTGTTGACAGAAGCTTAAATTGAGCTTAAAGCTTTAATGGCTTATGGCTTTTGACTTTTATGAACAAATAAGCAAAGAAAATTAGAAAATGAGCACACACAGCTTAACACACCAACAATAAGAACTTCTAGGAACAAAATAAGCAAATGAAAGAAACCCAATAAGCCAGAAGTTTGCTTAAACACTCAGCAGTACTAACTTTGGAGTTAGTACTGCTAGGGTGAATTTGGCTTTTTCTTGCACACAATAAGCAATGGAAAGGACTAATAAGCTAAGACAAACAGAAAACCAAGCTAAATAAGCACTATGGATTAAAAGCTAGCAACTAAATAAGCTGAACAAAGGCTTAAATAGAAAGAAAGCTTAAATAAGCTTAAGGACACATGTTGGCTTTTCTTGGCTGTTAACACACAAAAAGCAATGGGAAAGGGCACAATAAGCTATCACAAGCCACTAGCAATCCAAATAAGCAAGTAAGAAACTGAATTCAACAACCTATAAGCACTTAATAAGCTAGAAAAGAAAATAAGCAATTTCCTACACTATGCTAAGTAAAAACAGTCAAGTCCCTACTTTAAGCTTAAAAATAAGCTATCAAAAGGGCTTCCTAAGGTCTGAGCTTGTTAGGGCTTATAGTTGGACCTAGGGGTAATCTAAAAAGCTAAAAAGATCTAGGGGCTTAAGGACAAATAAGCTAAAAAGGTGGGCTTGAAAAAGGTGTCTAGCACCAGGGGAAATAATCTAGAACAAGGGGGCTTAACTTGACAGCTTAAAATAAGCTGTCAAATAAGCTCTAAATGAAAAATACATGGTAAACAGATAAAAAGTGGCTTGAGAAGAGCTTATATTCAAACTTTCATTTGCTAAAAACAATTTAAAACTGCTGGTTTTTGTTCTTAAAAAGAGAGCTTTTTCTTTAACAAAAATGACACCAAATTTTTTGGCAGTTTTGACTTAAGCTAGCAAATGACTCAAAACACTTTTGTAAACTTGTTTAGACACTTACAAATCACACACTTTGACACTAAAACTCAAATATACAAGAGCTTATCCAAATAAGCTCTTGTACCTTTTTCAAAAATCAACAGATTGAAAGAACACTTATAAAAACTTGAAAAACAGTTTTTGGACTAAAAAACTTTGGAAAAACAGACTCAAAAGGGCTTAATACTTTAAGCCAAGGTTAGCCAAATGGTCACAACCCATGACCTTGCATTTTTGACCCGTTTTCATTACTATCCCAAACACCCCTTTAGTTATGCAAATCCAAATTTTAAACTGAATCTTTGAGATTTGAGACAAGATATCTAAAGACAGATAGTTAGCAACTACTAATATGCAAGAATCAGCAAAAAGCAACAACTGAAATAAGCACAAGAGCAATAAGCAGTTTATCCAAGCTATACTTGACAGATTTGCATAAAAACTCAAACAAGGCACTTAATAAACAAACAAAAAACAACAAAACAAGCATTAACAACAAAAATAAGCAAGATTAGAGAAATAAGCAGAAAATAAGCTATGCTATAGTAGAATGCAAAAATTTTAAAGAGAAAGCATACCTTTGATCCTTGCTCAAAACAGGATTGTGTGAACCCTAAATAAGCTCTAACCTACCCTTAGCTTGTAAAAGCTTAACTAAGAAACCCAATGAGCCATCCATTTTTGCTCATTCGTCCACAGCTTATCAAACAGTAACTTTTTTCTTTCTCCCTTTTTCACTTTCTACATTTTGTATAAAGTTTTAAAAAAACAGATCATAATTTGTAAATAAGAACTTATATGAATTTTAAAAGAACATACAAGTTAATATAAAACTTAGAACACAATGTTAAGGATAAACTGAATTTTCATTAAAAAGAAGAATGCAAGTACAAAGTAAATTAAAAACTTTTAACTGAGCTAAAACAAACTAAAAACTTAACTGAAAACTAACTATGGCCTCAAGGGCTTACAAAGGCTTTTATAGCCAAATAAGCTAGGGTTTTGGGTCTTGGTCTTCTCTTGTTGTGTGTTTCTTTGTAGACACAAAAACGTCTTGTGTTTGTGTGAGAGTGTATGAAAATACAAGGCAAAATCCTGGCCCTAGATTGTCTTGGAGCCCAAAGGCCGAACTTCAAATCCAAACCCTTCAAAAATTTTCGTACCATGGCTGAGTAGGGGATTGCCAAGGTGGATGATGAACCCCAAGTGGGAGTTGTGGGGATTTAGTTATGAGTGATAGGGTTTGGAAGGATGTGGGAAGGTCAATGGAGTATGAAAGTGACAGGTTTGGGGTTTAGGAGCTATTAGGCGGGAAAGGATTGAGAGATAAACAGTGTTTTAAATCCAGGGTGTGGGTTTTTTGTGGTTTGAACCGATTGTCCGTCAAGGTGGATAGTATAAATGACACGCATGGTCCTTGGTGGTTGTAAATGTTTGGGGACTTGGCAGAAGTGCCCCCCGAATGTTATAATTGATATTGCAAGTTAAGTCCTTTTGGGTTATAGTTTTGGGAGCTGGCAGAATTAGGCCCTTGTAGGCTATCTTTGATGTATTGGCAATGGGTTCCTCATAATCCTTTTCTTTAAATCCTTCAATTAAATAAGTTTAGGGATTGGCAATTTTAGGTCCCAAAACTTATTTTCTTCACTTTTTGACTTTGGATTTGTCGGGTTGACTTTGGTTGACTTTCCAAACTTTGGGCTTTGTCTTTTCCACGCTTTTCCATTTTCGTGTCCGGGTTTTATCGTTTTGGCTTTGTTTTTTTCGTCCCTATTCGTAATATCCGTTCCTCTAACACAGCACAATTATCAAAACAAGCATATATTAGGTATTTTAATCCGTTTTTTGGTTATTTTAAGCTCGTTTTTTAAAGGTATAAGGTATGTGTAATTAACACCTACCAATAGGACCTACCCGTGATGCCTAGAGGATCCGTATGCATCATGTGATAGCTCTATTTAGGCCCACCATCTCCTGAATTATGTGTCGGGTCCTTGATACCCACCTTTACCAGAGTTGTTCAAGAGCCTGTTTATCTAGAGTTTTATGCCACTGAGGACGATGTGCCCCACTGAGGAGCAGCTACTGCATGTTGCTAAGCCTCAACGGCACTCTGATTCACATAGGCTATGTGTCCTGAGGTCCGATCCCGAGGAGGATCCGCAAAGGAGGGATGATAGAATAGACCTGAGGGAGGATCCTGTCGAATATCCTCGCCGACGAGGAGACGATGGTGATGATGAGGGATGAGTCCATCCGCTTGATAGACGAGGATGATAATTTGAATATTTGAGAGGATTGAGGTGGAGGAGGAGAGCACCCAGCTCCTGCTGGACTCTACAGTTTTTTCTTTACCAGCTGTTGATCATGCCCCATCTGCTGAGGAGACTGAGCCGTTTGAGACCGACGAGTCTGCGGCCACACCACCACCACATCCTGCATACCGGGTTACTGCTAGGATATCGATCCGAGATGAGCCACCTACACCATTTTGGTCTGATACAGAGGTTGTCAGACATACCTTGCTATACCTACCCTCCACCCCCATCACCACTTTCCACCAATGGTCAACACCCTGCCATCATAGTCCTTCTCCAGCCAATACCCTGATACTATCACTATTACTTGTATTATCCCAACCACCTCTAGTCCTACTTTAACCAATGGCTTACAATCTCGATGAACGGATCTGAGAGAGCCGAAGCCTCCCATCTACTTCCCTTCACCACCCGCCACATATCATACTCCTTCCCACACCAAAGCAAGTTACACCACCAACAAGATACCTCCACTCTTAACCATTACCGCTACTACTTCATCCACCACCATTTGCAACTACCCTCTGCATGACCATAAAGAGGCGAACAGGCCCGAGGTTGTTTTACCAACCTCGAAAGAGGTTTATGTATTGCTCTTGGTCCTAGGAACGAGTCGAAGAGAGCTTGTCTAACTGGCAGCCGCTATAACCGACTGAGTTTTAGGGCAGACTATGGTTTTGTGCCACCTATGGGATAGGTGACTAGGCGTGATCTAGAAGAGAGATGTCAGTTAATAGGGATCATTTGACACTTGGTAATGAGATCTGTAGACATGTCAGGGGCACCAGCGACAGATAGACACAGAGGTTGAGGTCGACGGATGATCTAGTTTCCACTAGGTTAGGCAAGACACAGACAAGATTTATGTGAGTTAGATGATTAGCCGACTGAGCGACCAACTGATGGCTGGTCGGCTCACCATGCCTGTATAGGGATAAGGTGGCACATGCTCGTCACAGCTCTACTGATTGAGAGAGAGTCAAGGATGTCTCAAGAGGCTTGGGGATGATCATGAACGCTAGTAGATCTACACGATCAGAGGTTATAGTCACATGCGTATACTGTATTGGGTCATCAGGCAGTGATTACAGATTCATTCAACGGACTGCAGAGACATGGCAACAGTTCATTGCGCACTAAAGTTGTTGACGGGACTACATACCCAGTACAGAGTTTTCAGAGATAGTAGGGGACCACTCTGAATGGTCCGGCATAGCCCGATGCACCAGAGGAGGCTGGTAGCAGTTCATAGATCATGTTATGGCTAGTTATTTTGTACAGCCTACTAAGTATTACGGGTAACTCCCGGCTAGTATGGCTTTAGGTTGTATATTTTATCTTGTAACCTAATCGTTGTGATCATTTTGTATCTGAAACCTTTCATGTATGTTTTCCAAATATATATGAGAATGGTGTGTATTATGTCATAGTCCTGTAATCGAATTTATTATGAAATGAATGTCGATATTAGTATTACACCATTGCTTAACTTCAATTCAGTTGTATAATATTTCACTGTGTGTTATGACTCTCTTTACTTATGTGTAATATGTCATAGTCATGTTATTAATTTACAAAATCTAACGGGTAATATAGTTTATATGTGATTGAAGAAAATGCATCAAAAAGAGCACCAAATCAACATCGGCTGTAACAACCGCCACCCATAAACTTGTCATTAACTGCCGTAGCTTACAGCAATGATTGACCAAGGCGTTACTGCCGCTTTGGCAGCACGTGATGCTAATAGAAGCACGAATGGCGATGACAGTCATGTTTCAGAACAGGTGTTAGAAGGCACGAATAGTGCTAGAGAGTGCAACTTACCCAGACTTCATGAAGTGCCAACCTCTAAATTTTAAAGGCACGAAAGGAGTTGGTCGAATTGATTCAATGGTTTGAGAAAATGGAAACTGTGTTCAGTATAAGTAACTGCTCGGTGGAGAACCAAATCAAGTTTTCCACTTGTACTCATTCTCCATGTGCACCATTGTGGAACTTCCAGTTAGGACTAGTTTGTGTCATGATTTAGCGTATGCAATGACTTGGACAGGACCTAAAAAAGAAGATGACTGACTAAGTACTGCCCGAGAGTCGAGATTAGAAACTGGACTGAGTTGTGGAATTTGAAGTGAAAGGTACCAACGTGATAGGGTACAACCAATGTTTTTAGAAACTGGCATTGCTGTGTTAGAATGTTTCTTGAAGAGTCCTAACACGAACAGAGATATGTCGGTGGTTTTCCCGACATGATCCACGCAAGTGTAGTAGCATCAAAGCCTAGAAGGACAATGCCAAGAAGGCTATTAAAATATCACTGAGCTGATGAATAAGAAAATCCGTACTTTTGCTGAACGTCAGACAGAGAACAAGAGAAAGCAAGATGATAACCACCAACAACAACAACAACAACCAAACAAGAGGCAGAACACTGGTCGTGCCTACACTGCAGGATCTGGTGAGAAGAAGCCATACGGGGGATCTAAACCCCTATGCACTAAATGCAACTATCACCACGACGGTCCATGTGCTCCCAAATTCCACAAGTGCAACCGAGTTGGCCATATGGCTCGTGACTGTAGGAGTACCGCCAATGCCAACACTGCTAACAACCAAAGGGGCACTAGGGCAGGTCAGAAACCCACTTGCTATGAATGTGGATCCCATGGACACTTCAAGAGGGATTGTCCAAAGCTGAAAAACAACAACCGCGGTAACCAAGATGGAAATGGCAATGCTCCAGCGAAAGTGTATGTGGTAGGCCGTGCAGGGACAAACCAAGACTCCAACGTCGTGAACGGTAACGTTCCTTCTAAACAAACCGCTATTGTTTTCTGTCTTATTTGATACTGTGACCGATAGAAGCTTCGTGACTACTACATAGCTCCAAATTGATATACACAACTGCAATTGGGGGAGATCAGTATATGACTGAAACTAGCCGAGAGGTGAAGAATAATTGGGTTAAACACTATCCTTAGGGGTTATACATTAAACTTCTTGAACCACCCATTCAACATAGACTTAATGTCGTAGAACTTGGTATAGTTCGACGCTATAATTGGTATGGATTGGTTGGCAAAGTACCAAGCAATCATTGTGTGTACCGAGAAGATGTTGCGTTCGTAATTCCTGGGGAATGAAACTCTAATCGTTCGTGTGACGGAAGTAACCAGGGAAACGAGACTTGATTGAACATCATCTCGTGCACAAAAATGCAGAAGTACATGCTAAAAGGATGTCCTATCTTTTTGGCACAAAGTTACTAAACAAAAGGAGATTGAAGACAAGTTGGAGAAGAAGCACTTGAGGATGTAACGATCGTAATTCGCGATTTTTCCTGAAGTAATTCCTGAGGATTTCCCTGGCCTATACCACCAGCCTCAACACGAATAATTTCAAATCGAATTTGATACCTGGTGTTGCACCCGTAGACAGGTCACCTTATCGATTGGCGCCTTCCAAATGAAGAGTTGTCGAGCACCCCTAAAAGAACTTTCCGACAAGGGCATCATAAGACTCAGTTCCTCCCGCCTAGGGGAGCTCCGGTCTGGTTTTCAAGAAGAAGGAAAATGGGATCATTTCGAATGTGCACTCGACTATCGAGAGTTGAACAAGTTACTGGTGAAGGATCTTATCCCTCCTAAGGAATCGAGATTTAGTTTGACATCTACAAGGGATCCAGTGTTTATATACTTAAGATAGACTTGCGATCAGAGGGTTAACACCACTTCGGGTACGAAAATATAGTCCTGTATAACGAGACATCAGAACTCGATATAGAGACGGTCTAATGACTTTCCGAATTATGCCATTGGCTGATGAAGCACTATCGGTAATTTATGGATCGCATCATGAACCACGTATGGCAAGGCCATTTTTGGATAAATTGTGCGATATCCCTTATCTACTCCAATAACACAACGAAGGAACAACGAAAAGAACAATCCTAAGGCAATAATGGAATTGCTTAATAAAGAGGAGTTGTACACTAAATGCGAATTTTGACTTCCTAAGGTATAATTTCTCGAATACGTGATTGATAGTCAAGGCATTCACGTAGATCCTGCCAAGATCGAATCCATTAAAGACTAGGCATATCCTAAAACGCCAACGGAGATTCATCAATTTTTAGGTCTTGTTGGGTACTACCGAAGATTCATTAAAGGATTTTCGAAGATCGCCAAGCCAATGACCAAGCTTACTCAGAAGAAGGTCAAGTTTGTTTGGGGCGACAAACAAGAAGCAGCGTTTCAACTGTTGAAGCAGAAGTTGTGTAGTGCACCAATTATGCACTTTACACTTGAAAAAGCGATGAATTTTTGCATACTGCGATGCTTCAGCAAAGGGTCTGGGCGTTGTGTTTATGCAAATAGAAAAGGTGATTGCTTAATGCGTCACGCAATTAAAAATTCATGAGAATAACTATACAGACACATATTTGGAACTGAGCAGTAGGTGTTCGCTCTCCAGAATTTAGAGACACTATCTGTATGGAACTAAGTGTACGGTGTTCACCGATCATAAGAGTTTACAACACATTCTTAATCAGAAAGAGTTAAACATGATTGCAACAAAAATCCGTTAGTTAAATTAGCTCAGTGGATTACAGAGTGTGAGATTCGTGTATCACCTGTGAAAGAACAAATGTTGTTGTTGATCTATTGAGCAGAAAAGCGAATAAAGCCATTAAGAGTTCGACCCTTAGTCATGACTATTGGTTTGAATCTTCCTAAGCAAATCTTGAATGCTCAGACTGAAGCACGAAAACCAGAGAACATCAAGAACAAAGATGTTTGAGGTATGTTAATTGAAAATTCAAAGGATCCAGAGAAACTTAGAACAGAAAAGTTGGAACCCCGTGCGGATGGAACTTTATGCTTAAATGACAGGAGTTGGTTATCATGTTCTGGCGACTTGAGGACTGTGATCATGCAAGAGTCCCACAAGGGTCAAAATTCTAATCCATACCGGGCTCTGACAGATATATGTATCAGATATGAAGAAGCTATTATTGGTGCCCCAATATAGCCGAATCGCCACCTATGTTAGCAAATTTTGCCTTGTGCTAGGTCAAAGCTGAACAGCAAGGCCCATCAGGTTTTGTTAGGACAAACCCCTAGATACCTTTAATGGAAGTGATAATATCATGATGGATTTTGTCACGAAGCTTCACTAAAGTCGTCACACATGGCGTAACAAGGATTACGACACCATATGGGGTGATTATTGACCGCCTCACGAAGTCTTTGGCCCCAAAAATTTTCCCTTCGTAACCCATGAGGGAAATTGATCTCATGGAGAAACTGGTAAGAATGTATCTAAAGGAGGTGGTCACAAGGCATGGGATACCTGTCTCAATCATTTGTGATCGCGACCCTAGGTTTGCATCAAATTTTGGAGGTCACTTCAGAAGGCTTTTGGTACTAACTTAGATATGAGTAATGGCGTCCATCCACCAACAACGGGAAAAGCGAGAGGACTATTCATAAAATCTTAAGGATTGTTTGCGTGCTTGTAGATTACTTGGAAAGGGTGGGTTCAACCATTTGCCGCTAGTCCTGAGTTTTCATATAACAAGTTTATCACACTAGCATCAAGGCCCTTGCACCATTTGAAGGCACTTTTTACGGTCGCAACAGTGTCGTTCCACCCACTATTGTTAGGCCCGCGGTTGGAGAAGTCAACTCACGGCTCCAGATATTTCAAAGAGACGACCAAGAAGATCATCCAGATCAAGCAAAGAATGCAAGCCGCCCGTGATCGACAAAAGAGTTATGCCGATTTAAAGCGTAAGCCCGTGTAATTTCAAGTCACAGATAGAGTTATGCTCAAAGTTCCGCCTTGGAAAGGAGTAGTACGTTTTGGCAAACGGGGGAAGCTAAACCCCAGATATGTTGGACCTTTCAAGGTGTTGGAAAATTTTAGATCCATTGCTTACAAACTTGAGCTTCCGTAAGTGCTGAGCAGGGTTCATAATACGTTTCATGTATCCAACTTGAAAAGGTGCTATGCGATGCGAAACCATAAGCCGTTCTGTTAGATGGGACTTCCACTTTGATGACAAGCCTTCGTTTGTGAGGAACCTTAGAGATCATGGAGCAAGAAGTCAAACCGGTTGATGTAAAGCAAGACCCCATTATCAAGGTTCGATGGAACTCCAGGAGAGGTCCTGAGTTCACATGGGAACGTGAAGACCAATTTCGAAAGAAATATCCACACCTCTTCACAAAGACCGCACAGTTGAGTCCATCGAACTGATAATTTGGACATGCTTTACCTCAACCGTTTTGACTCTTGATCCATGATCTCCACAGGTTCCTTCAACAAAGCCGAACTTGTCATCAAAGTGAAGTCCATCTAACAGAACGGCTAATGGTTCGTCGGCATAGCACTTTTTCAATTGGAATACAGGAAAACGTATTATGAACCCTGCTCACACTTACGGAATGCCTCAATTTGTATGCAATGGATCGTAAAATTTTCCAACACCTTGAAAGGTCCAACATATCTGGGGTTTAGCTTCCCCCGTTTGCCAAAACGTACTACTCCTTTCCAAGGCGAAACTTTGAGCATAACTCTATCTGTGACTTGAAATTACACGGGCTTACGCTTTAAATCAGCATAACTCTTTTGTCGATCACGGGCGGCTTGCATTCTTTGCTTGATCTGGATGATCTTCTTGGTCGTCTCTTGAACTATCTCGGGACCAGTGAGTTGAACTTCTCTAACCTCGGCCCAACAAACAGGTGAACGACACTTTCGACCGTAAAGTGCTTCAAATGGTGCAGCCTTGATGCTAGTGTGATAACTATTGTTATATGAAAACTCGACTAGCGGCAAATGGTTAACCCAACCCTTTCCAAAGTCGATCACACAAGCACGCAACATATCCTTGAGATTTTGAATAGTCCTCTCGCTTTTCCCGTTAGTTTGTGGATGGTACGCAGTACTCATATCTAAGTTAGTACCCAAAGCCTTCTGAAGTGACCTCCAAAAATTTGATGCAAACCTAGGGTCGCGATCACAAATGATTGAGACAGGTATCCCATGCCTCGTGACCACCTCCTTTAGGTACATTCTTGCCAGTTTTCCATCATGATGATCTATTTCCCCTCATGGGAACAAGATTGCAAACTTAGTGAGTCGGTCAACAATCACCCAAATGGTATCGTAGCCTTGTGACGACTTTGGAATCTTTGTGACAAAATCCATCATGATATTATCCCACTTCCATTAAGGTATCTTATGTTGTACCAAAAAACCTGATGGCCTTTGATGTTCATCCTTTACCTTAGCACAAGTTAAACATTTGCAAACATAGGTGGCGATGTCGGCCTTCATATTAGGCCACCAATATAGCTTCTTCATGTCCTGATACATCTTGTCAAAACTCGGATAGATAGAATATTTTGACTTGTGGACTCGTGCATAATCACAGTACCTTAAGTCGCCATAACATGTAACCAACTCCTGCCATTAAGCATAGAGTTCCTTCGCACGAGGTTCCACACTTTTCTATTCCTAATTTCCTCTGGATGCCTTATAATTTTCAATCACATACCTTCCAACATCTTCATTCTTGATGTCTCTGAGTTATTTCGGCTTCAAGTCTGAGCATTCAAGATTTGCTTAGGAAGATCCAAACCAATAGTCATGACTAAGGCTCGAACTCTTAATGGTTTATTCGCTCTTTCCTGCTCAAAGCATCAACAACACATATGTCTATTCCAGTGATAACGAATCACAAATCGGAATTCACTGAGCAATTTAACAAACGATGTTGCATCAAGTTTAACTCTTTCTGATTAAAAATGTTGTGAAACCTTCTGATTGGTAACACCGTACACTTAGTTTCCATACAGATAGTGTCTCTAAATCTTGAGAGCGAACACTACTGCTCCAAGTTTCCAAATCATGAGTCGTATAGTTCTTCTCATGAATTTTTAATTGGCGTGACGCATAAGCAATCACCTTTTCTATTTGCATCAACACAACGCCCAGACCTTTGATTGAAGCATCGCAGTATCCATAATTCTCGCTTTCTTCAATAAAGACAAAATTGTGCACTACACAACTTCGCCTTCAAACAGTTGAAACCGCTGCTTTCTGTTTGTCGCCCCAAACAAACATGACCATAAATTCTGAGTAACCTTGGTCATTGGCTTGGCTGAATCTTCAAAATCCTTAAAGAATCTTCGGATAGTACCCAACAAGACCTAAAAATTAAGTGAATCTCCCCTGTGGCGTTTTAGGATATGCCTAGTCTTTAATGGATTCGATCTTGGCAGGATCTACGTGAATGCCTTGACTATCAATCACGTATTCGAGAAATTATACCTTAGGAAGTCAAAATTCGCATTTAGTGTACAACTCCTCTTTATTAAGCAATTCCATAATTGCCTTAAGATGTTCTTCGTGTTCCTTCTTGTTCTTGGAGTAGAAAAGGGTAAATCACAATTTATCCAAAAAATGCTTGCATACTTGGTTCATGAGATCCATAAATACCGATAGTGCCTTCATCAAGCCAAATGGCATAACTTGGAAGTCATAATGACTATATCGAGTTCTGAATGCCGTTTTCGGAATATCCTCTTCTCGTACTCGAAGCTGTTGATAACCTGATTGTAATTCTATCTTAGAATAAACACTGGATCCTTGTAGTTGGTCAAATAAATCGTCGATCCTTAGGAGGGGATAATGATTCTTCACCGTTAACTTTTTCAGCTCTCGATAGTCGATGCACATTCAAAATGATCCATCCTTCTTCTTGACAAACAAGACCGGAGCTCCCCAAGGTGAGGAACTGGGTCTTATGAAGCCCTTGTCAGAAAGTTCTTTTAGTTGCTCCGACAACTCTTTCATTTTGGAAGGCGCCAATCGATAAGGTGCCTGTGCTACGGGTGCAACACCAGGTATCAAATCGATTTGAAATTCTACGTGTTGAGTCGGTGGAAGGCCAGGGAAATCCTCAGGAAATACTTCAGGAAAATTTCGAACGATCGGTACATCCTCAAGTCGCTTCTTCTCCAACTTGTCTTCAATCTCCTTTGTAGTAACATGTGCCAAAAAGATAGGACATCCTTTTAGCATGTACTTCTGCATTTTAGTGCACGAGATGATGTTCAAACGAGTCTCGTTTCCCTGGTTACTTCCGTCACCACGAACGATTAGAGTTTCAATTCCCCAAGGAATACGAACGATCTTCTCGGTACACACAATGATTGCTTGGTACTTCGCCAACCAATCCATACCAATTATAGCGTCGAAACTACCAAGTTCTACGGGCATTAAGTCTATGTTGAATGGGTGGTTCAGGAAGTTTAATGTACAACCCCTAAGGATAGTGTTTAACCCAATTATTCTCCCGTCGGCTAGTTCAACGTCATAATAGTGATCTAATGCAGTTGGTGTGATATCAATTTGGGAGCTAAATGTAGTAGACACAAAGCTTCTATCGGCACCAGTATCAAATAAGACAGAAGCATAGCGGTTGTTTAGAAGGAACGTACCCGTCACGACGTTGGAGTCGGGGTTTGTCCCTGCACGGCCTACCGCATACACTTTCGCTGGAGCATTGCCATTTCCAGCTTGGTTACCGCGGTTGTTGTTTTTCAACTTTGGACAATCCCTCTTGAAGTGTCCCTAGGCTCCACATTCATAGCAAGTGGGTTTCTGACCTGCCCCAGTGCCCCTTTGGTTGTTAGCAGTGTTGGCATTGGCGGTACTCCTACAGTCACGAGCCAGATGGCCAACTCGGTTGCACTTGTGGCATTTGGGAGCACATGGACCATCATGGTGATAGTTGCATTTAGCGCATAGGGGTTTAGATCCCCCGTATGGCTTCTTCTCACCAGATCCTGCAGTGTAGGCTCGGCCAGTGTTCTGCCTCTTGTTTTGTTGTTGTTGTGGTTGTTGGTGGTTATCATCTTGCTTTCTCTTGTTCTCTGTCTGACGTTCAGCAAAAGTACGGATTTTCTTATCCATCAGCTCAGTTGCTATTTCAATTGCCTCTTGCATTGTCTTAGGCTTTGATGCTACTACACTTTCGTGGATCATGTCGGGTAAACCACTAACATATCTCTCAATCATGTCAGACTCTTCAAGAAACATTCTAACACACAGTAATGCCAGTTTCTGAAAACGTTGGTTGTACCCTATCACGTCGGTGCCTTTCACTTTTAAATTCCACAACTCAGCCTCCTGTTTCTTAATCTTGACCCTCGGGCAGTACTTGTCATGTCATCTTCTTTTTAGGTCTGTCCAAGTCATTGCATACGCAACATCATGACCAACAGTCCTAACATGGAAGTTCCACAATGTTAGCACACCTGCGAGAAGAGTACAACTGGAAAACTTGATTTGGTTCTCCACCGAGCAGTTACTTATACTGAACACAGTTTCCAATTTCTCAAACCATTGAATCAATTCGACAACTCCTTCGTGCTTATAAAATTTAGAGTGTGGCACTTACCATGAAGTCTGGGTAATCACTCTCTAGCAACTCGTTCTGTCCTTCTGACACCTGTTCCCAAAACATGGCTGTCATCGCCATTCGTGCTTCTGTTAGCATCACGTGCTGCCAAAGCGGCAGTAACACCTTGGTCAATCATTGCCTGAAGCTGGGCATTAGTGACAGATGTGGTGGCGGCTGTTGCAGCCGGTGTTGATCTGGTGGCTCTTTTTGGTGCCATTTTCTTCAATCACAAGAAAATATAATACCCGTTAGATTTTGTAAAATCATAACCATGACATGACATATACACAATAAGTAAAGAGAGATCACAACACACAGTGAAATATACAACTGAATTGAAGTTAACAATGGTGTAACTAAATCGACATTCATTCATAATAAATTCGATTACAGACATGACATAATACCACCATTCCATATATAATTGGAAACATACATGATTGGTTCAGATACAAATGAACCCAACAGCTTAGGTTACAAGATAAAATATACAACCTAAAGCCATACTAGCCGGGAGTTACCCGTAATACTTAGTAGGCTGTACAAAATAACTAGCCATAACATGATCTATGAACTGCTACCAGCCCTCGGGTGCATCGGGCTATGCCGGACCTTTAGCGGGTCCCCTACTATCTCGAAACCTGTCCAACTGGGTCGGAGTCCCTTCAACAACTTTAGTGCCTCAATGAACTGTGCCTGTCTCCTGCAGTCCGTTGAATGCAACTCTGTAATCACTGCCTGCTGACCCAATACAGTAGTACGCAGTGACATAACCTCTGAACGTGTAAGATCACTAGCGTTCATGGATCATCCCCAAGCCTCTTGAGACATCCTAGACTCTCTCTCCATCAGTATAGCTGTACGAGCATGTGCACACCTATCCCTATACAGCATGTTGAGCCGACCAGCCATCAGTTGTCGCTCAGTCTGCTAATCATCTAACCTCACATAAATCTTGTCTGTGTCTTGCCTAACCCTAGTGGCAAACTCTATCATCCGTCGACCTAACTCTGTGTCATCAGTCGCTGGTGCCCCTGACATGTCTACCAGCATCTCATCCCAAGTGTCAATGATCCCATAACTGACATCTCTCTCTAGATCACGCCTAATCTCCCTATCCATGGTGGCAACAAAACCATATCCCTGCCCTAAAACCTCAGTCGGTATAGCGGCAGCAATAGACAAGCTCTCTCCAACCTCGTACCTAGGACCAAAAGCAAAACATAACATCTTTCGAGGTGGTAAACAAACCTCGGGCCTGTCCACTCCATGGTCAGCAGAGGGTAGATGCAAAGGTGGTGATGAAAGGTAGCGGTAATGTTAAGATGGTTGGTACCTTGATGGTGTTTTATCGCTTTGGGAAGGGAGAGTATGATATGATGGCGGGAGAATGGGAATAATGGGTTCGGCTCTCAGCGGATCATCGCAGCTCTGTAGCCCAATGGATAAGTAGGACTAGCAGGTGGTGGAGATAATACAAGTAATGGTGATAGTATCGAGGGTAGTGGTGGAGAAGGAATCTGAGACAGTGGTGATGACCATAGGGAAAGTGGTGATGGTGGTGGAGTAGGTATAGCAAGGAGTCTAAAAACCTCTATATCAGACCAAAATGGTGTAGGTGGCTCATCTCGAATCGATATCCTAGTAGTAACCCGGCAATGCAGGAAGAGTGTGTGGTGTGGGCCGCAGACTCGTCGGTCTCAAACGGCTCAGTCTCCTCAGCAGATGGGGCATGCTCAACAGCTGGTAAAGCAAAAACTGTAGAGTCAGCAGGAGCTGGGTGCTCCTCCTCCTCCTCATCCTCCTCAATATCAACATTATCATCCTCGTCATCATCGGATGACTCATCCTCATCATCACCATCGTCTCCTCCGTCGGCAGGATATTCGACAGGATCCTCCTCAAGGTCCTCATCATCATCCTCCTTCGGATCCTCCTCGGGATCGGACTCAGGAACATAGCCTAGTGAATCAGCAGTGGGTGAGGCAGCAACAAGCAGTAGCTGCTCCTCAGCTGGGAGCACATCGTCCTCCAGTGGCATAAACTCTAGATAAACAGGCTCTTGAACAAACTCTGGTAAAGGTGGGTACTCAAGACCCGACACATAATCAGGAGATGGTGGGGCCTAAAAAGCAGCTATCACATATGCATACGGATCCTCTGGCATCACGGGTGGTCCATTGGTATGTGTTTAATTACACATACCTTTTACCTTTAAAAACGAGCTAAAATAACCAAAAACGGACTTAAAATACCAAATATATGCTTGTTTTGCTAATTGTGCTGTGCAGGAACGGATATCTAAGAAAAGGACGAAAAACAAAGCCAAAACGATAAAACCGGACACGAAATGGAAAAGCGTGGAAAAGACAAAGCCCCACATGGAAAAGTAAAAAAAAACAAAAAAAAACAACAAGTCAACCCGACAAATCCAAAGTCAAAAAGTGAAGAAAAAAAAGGTTTAGGGACCCAAAAATTTGCCAATTCCCTAACTTATATAATGAAGGAATAAAAAGAAAATGATTAATAGGACCCCAATCTGCCAATACATCAAAGAACAACCACAAGGGGCCAATTCTGCCAACTCCCCAAAATATAACCCAAAAGACTTAACTTGCATATATCAATTATAACATTCGGGGGGCATTTCTGCCAAGTCCCCAAACATTTACAACCACCAAGGACCATGCGTGTCATAAAACTATCCACCATGAGGGACCAATCCTGTTCAAACCACAAACCCACACCCTGGATTTAAAACACTGTATATCTCTCACAACCTTTCCCGCCAAAGCTCCTAAACCCCAAACCTGTCACTTTCATACTACCCTTGACTTCCACACCTTCCAAAACCATCACCATAACTAAACCCCACCCCCCACATGGGCTATCATCCACCTTGGCAATCCCTAACTCAACCATTGGACGAAAATTTTTGAAGGGTTTAGATTTGAGACCTTGGGCACCAAGACAATCCTAGGGCCAGGATTTGTTTGTATTTTCTACACTCTCACAACAAACACAAGACGTTTTTGTGTCTACAAAGAAGCACACAACAAGAGAAGACCAAGACCCAAACCCTAGCTTATTTGGCTATAAAAGCCTTTGTAAGCCATGAGGCAATAGTTAGTTTTTCAGTTAGTTTTTAGTGTGTTTTTTTATCCTCAAAGTTAAAAGATTTTAATAACTTTGTACTCGCATTTCTTCTTTTGAATGAAAATTCAGTTTTATCCATATACATGTGTTTCTAATTTTATAATAACTTGTGTTTCTTTAAAAATCATATAAGTTTCTCAATAAAAGCTTTAATGATCTGTTTTTTAAAACCTTTATACAAAAATTTAAGAAAGTAAATAAGGGGGAAAGACAAAAAATTACTGTTGATAGCTGTGGATGAATGAGCAATAATGGATGGCTCATTGGTTTCTTAGTTAAGCTTTTATAAGCTAAGGGTAGGTTAGAGCTTATTTAGGTTCACATAATCCTGTTTTGAGCAAGGATCAAAGGTATCTTTCCACTTAAAAAATTGCATCTACTGTAGCATAGCTTAAGTGTCTGCTATTTCTCTAATCGAGCTTTATTTAAGTTGTTAATGCCATGTTTTGTTTTTGATTGTTTAATAGTGCCTGTTTGAGTTTTATCAAATCTGTCAAGTATAGCTTGTAAACTGCTTATTGCTCTTGTGCTTATTAAAGTGCTTATTCCTGTTGTAATTGTGTTTAATATTGTCTGTTGATTATCTGTTTTTCAAAATCTTGGCTTTAATCTGTACAAACTTAGCTTAAAAAAGCACTTTAAAAAGTTAAAAGGGTGTTTTGGCATAGAGGGTTGAAAATGGGTCCATATTGGTAAAAAACTCAATGGGTTCATTTGGATGTAACTTAACCTGCATTTTTTAAGTTGATTAATACTGTATTTAAGGTCTTTAATTATTTAAAATTTGTTTTTAAGTGTTTTTCTAAAAAGTCCCTTTGAATCTGTGGTGACAGATTTGATTCAAGGCTTGATGGATTAAGCTGTTTGTTTCCAGCTCTGACTCTCATTTTTGTTGTCTCTAAGTGTCTAAAGTGAATGATTTGAGTCCATTTGGTTTACTTATTCACTTGCAAAAATCTGTCAATTTTATTTTCTAAGTCATTTTTAGCCTTTTTCACTTTAACTTTTGAGTTAGTTAAATTAGTTTATTTCTTTTAAAAATCTGTGCACAAGTTCATTTCATGGTATTATGCATCTGTTTTAACTAAGTTTTTGATTTTGAGCTTATTGGAGAGCTTAGTTTTAAGCTAGGTTTTTTACAAAATCCTTTGTTAAAACTGTCCTGGTGCTTGACACCCTTTTTCAAGCCAATTTATTTAGCTTATTAGGGCCTCAGCCCATGCTTTTGGCTTTGTCTAAAAGCCAATAAGCCCTTTTGTTAAACCCTACTTTTCAGACCTTAAGTCATCCTTTGATTGCTTATTTTTAAGCCAAAGTAGGTTCCTTGACTGTTTACTTAGCATATGTAGGAAATTGCTTATTTCTTTTCTAGCTTATTAGGAGCTTATTAGTTGTTGAATTCAGTTTCTACTTGCGTATTTGGATTGCTAGTGGCCTGTGCTAGCTTATTTGTCCTTTCCATTGCTTATTGTGTGCAAGAAAAAGCCAAATTCACCCTAGCAGTACTAACTTCAAAGTTAGTACTACTGAGTGCTTAAGCCAACTTCTGGCTTATTGGGCTTCTTTCATTTGCTTATTTTGTTCCTAGAAGTTCTTATTGTTGGTGTGTTTAAGCCTGTGTGTGCTCATTATCCAACTTTCCTTGCTTATTTTGTGTTAACAGTCCATAAGAAAAAGCCACATGTGCCTTTAAGCTTGTTTAAGCTTTCTGTCTAGTTTAGTCATTTTCAGCTCATTTTAGTTTATTAGTATTTTAATTTCCAAGAGCTTATTTAGGATTAGGATAGACAATTCCTTTTAGCTTATTTGTTCAAATTTCAGCTTATTAGTCCAAAGAGTCAAAAAGGAAAAGCTATTTAAGCCTTAAGCTTAGTTAAGCTTACTGTCTGTTTTTAAAAGCCCTTTTTCAGCTTATTTATAAGCAATCTCAAAAAGTTGTAGTTATAAAAATTGTTAAGCTCAAGGAGCTTAACAAGTTTGTTTGAAAAAGTTTAAAAAAAAAGGGGAGATAAGGGGAAACCCGGGTGAGCAAGACTCGAACCCGGGCCTCTACCCTCAATACACCCCTTTTTATAACACTCCCTTACCGCTGTGCCCTTGGGTCTTTTCTGAAAGACTCTTGGGCACTTAGTTATTTAAGGGAGTTTTAGCCCTTAAAGCTATAAGCTGTTTCCAGCTTATTTATAAGCCGAATTTTGGGTTTCTTATTTTTCTTAGGTAGTATTTAGGATCTAGTATTTTAGGTAAATTTTTCAGAATTTTTAAAAATAGTTTAGTATTTTTTATAATTTAATTTAGTTAAAAGTTTAGAAAATTCATAAAAAATATAAAAATTATCAAAAAAATATTTTTCTTTTTTAGAAAATTTTCTTTAGTCATATATTACGTAGGAAAAATAGAAAAACTTTTGTAGGGTTAATTTTGCAAACTTTTGATTTTTAAAGAACGGGCCTCGGGTACGGATTTTGTCTTGACTCGTTTTTGGGTCAAACGACCTCCGTTTTCAGTCTAGTTTTTTTTAAACTTCGTTATTTGTCATTTAGAATCTAATTTAGCTTTTAAATTTGTTTTAGGGTTAAATTCGGTTTCATTGATTGTTTTTAGATTATACTTACTATATATATTTTATTATATATTATATATATCAAAGGTGTAGTTAACCAACCAATCAATTTTTGGCGCCGTTGCCGGGGAGGTTGTGAAACCGATTATCGTTACGTTTGTCAAGAAGTGTTTGAATCTGTAAATATTATCATATAAAAAAAATTATAAAAAAAACCTAAAAGTACAAAAAGTATTTTCATTTTCTTTTTAGTATAATTATCATTTAAAAATTAAAAAAAACCAAAAAAAAAGAAGACCAAAAAGATAAAAACATTGTCTTTAATTATAAATAAAATTCACAAATTGGTAAAAATACCAAAATATAATATTCTCAATTGAGGTATTATCATAATGACTTCCGGTGAACTTGTTGGTTCCCAACTCGAACAAAAGATTTAAAAACTTGCCTTTTGTGTCATTTGCGAGGAACGGTTCACCTTTTAAAAGATAAACAAACTCTAAGAGGGGTATAAAGCGGGTTGTTCCTAGGAACTACGACCCTAAAGGAAAAAGGTTTTTAATAACTTCGCGCTTTCCTATTCCTCTGCTCCTTTGTGCGTTTTCTTTTCGAAGAGTTACGGAGAAGCTTGTCCATTATTAGGTTTAAGTTGTCTTTTTCGTTGTCCGTAATTAAAATAAATTGTGAATTTACTTTTGATAAACCAAAAACAAAAAAAAAATAGTGTAAATTTTCGTTTTTAGTGCATGCGCACTCGTTGCCGATCTCGTAATCTTCATCATCAACAACACGAGGCCCCACCTCCCATTGTTAAACCATTTAATCTTGAAGAACCACTTGAAAATCCACCACCTCCTGTAGTTACGATGGCTGATAATCGTACTATGGCTCAGTTGCTCGACCAACCACACCCTCCCTCCAATCCACCAAATACCTCCACACCACACCACCTCCCCCACCACACCCACCGCTATACCTCCTACCCCTCCACCCCCCCCCCTCCCCCACCCCACAATCCCCCCCCCCCCCCCCTTTCCCACCCCACCCCCCCACCATTCCACCCCTCAACCAGAGGGTGTGGTCCCTCCCTCACCTTCAATGGATGAACAACGAACAATGGCTCAAGTGCTTGAAGCACACCCACCGAGGGTTACAAAAGGATGCCATCGTTGTGCCCGAAAATCACCGCGGACAAACTTTGACTTAAGCACGGTCTGCTAACACTCGTTCAAAAACAAGCAATTCTACGACATGACAAAGAAGATCCTCATGCCCACATCCGATATTTTAAACAAGATCACTTCTACACGATGAAAGTTCCCCCGAACTTCCCGAGTACGTCGGTAAAAGCTTAATGCTTTCCCATTTGTCTCTCGAGGGGCAATCCGATTAGGCTTGAAAAAGAACACCCCTCGTTCGATTCAACATGGGATGATCTTGTCTCAAAATTCATCAACAAATTTTTTTCCCTCCGTCTAAAACACAAATTTCTTCGAAATGAAATACACGAGATTACACAACAAAGATTTGGATGAGACGTAATATGAAGCATGGGATCCGATTAAATGATCTTCTTCGGGCATGTCCACATCATGGATTTCTGAGTTTGCATCAACTTGATACATTCTATAATGCCCCATTGAACTCTAACGATCAAGATTCGTTAAATTCCGCCGCGGGTGGCAACTTTTTGGATAAAATGCCTCGTGATTGCCTAAGAATCATTGAAAGCAAATCCAAAGTTCGTAATTCACGTAACAAACCGGTTGTTGCCAAAGTGAGTTCGAGCACTTCCACCCCCGGAATCTCTTCCGAGGTTGCTGAGTTGAAAGATATGGTGAAAGCTTTACTTCTTGATAAGAAAAATCAATCTCCCGCTCCTACTCCTGTCAAAGCGGTTGAGGAAAGTTGTGTTACTTGCGGTGGTGCTCATTCCTACCAAACTTGTCCAGCCACCACTGGCAATGTTTATCGAGATAATATTCAAGAATATGTCTCACAAGCAGCCGCAGCTAACTACAACCAAGGAAACACCGGTTATCGAGCCCTGATTTCAATCAAATTTGACCTCCTGGTTTTCCTCCCGCTCAAAACAATCATAATATGCAAAATCAAGGAAACAATCAGAATCGTTACAACCAAAACTGGGGGAATTTCAATCAAGCTCCAGCTTACCAACCCCCGGTTCATCAAGGTCAAATCTATCGACCTCAGGTTGTTCAACCTCCTGCTTATCAAGCTCCAGCTCCTCAAATTCAAGGTGTATCAAAGGAAGATTTCCAAGCCTACGTAAAGGCTAATGATGCTGTGATGAGGAACATGCAAACTCAAGGTCAAAACATGCAAAATCAATTGACCAATCTCACAGACATGCTCTCCAAATTTCTCACTTCCAATACCGCCTCCACTTTGGGAACTCTCCCTAGTAACACTGTTACTAACCCAAAGGAGGATTTAAAGGGTATTACCACTCGAAGTGGTGTAGCTTACAGACCTACGATTCATACTACTTCTTCTCCTAAAGTAGTAAAACGTAAACCCGAGGTCACAAAGGATACGATGCCTCCTACTAATAACGGAATCACCGAAGACATCCCACCTCCGGTTGTCCCTATTGTCCATCATGAATCAATCTCTGAGCCCGTAAATGCTCCAGTTAGTGCTTCAAAGCCTAACAAAAAAGCATCGATTCCATTTCCTTCAAGAAGAAATGATGAAAGACGTCGTGAAAAA
>BQNB010110018.1:0-16411 GCA_026074375.1 Tanacetum coccineum
TATATATATATATATATATATTGGTGTTTATAATTATACTAATAAAAGAAAAGTGAAAAAAATAGTTTTGTATTTTTTGTATTTTTTTATAATAAGATTCACGAACGGAAAACAATAACTTCACGAGGAAGGGTCTTCAAAGCTCGAACACAAACAATCCAGTAAAAATCGTTATACCTCTCCCTAGCAACGGCGCCAAAAACTGATCGGTCCTTTTTTTATAAATATAAATATATAATATATTAATACGTAATAATAAGGAAGATATCAATAATAGTATAGTATTGTATTTCCGTCGGGTTCTAGAAAAATGCTTTTAAACAAAGCAATTTCAAAAACCTTCTGGGTCATTTCCTCGGCGAGAGGTGAATGGAATTCTACGGGAATATTGGGAGTCGAGTTTGAATGTCATAAAAGTTTTGGAATTGGTTTCTAAATCTACTAAGGGAACGCATGTAAAAAGGAAGCTATACTAGAATAAAGAGCACAATTAAATTCTAAGATTTAAAACTACAAGATTATACTAAAAATTATCTAAAAATATAAATGACGAAAATGCTTGCTAAGTGACGTGAAATGTTCATTAAGTGCGGATTAGGTTCAAGAAATTAAATGACAAGTAAAATAAAATGCTTTAAAATAAATGACAAATAATTAAATTGCATTAAAAGTAAATGACGGAATGTAAATTGAAAAATACTAATGACTATTAATTTTTTTTAAACCTTTTTAAACCCGCACTTAAATTCCAAATCACTAATCACTTAACAAGCACTAATTAAACTACTCGCTACTCATAATAAAAATTACATAAACTAACATAGCATTTAACGACAAAAATAAATCTACACTAAGCATGGCAAAAATCGAATAGGCAAACATATTATAAAACGATAAAATAAATCTACTCTATGTATTGAAAAAGGACTAGAAAATAGAACCGAATTGGAGAGCCACAAATAGACGAATACCACCCAATTTATTTAGCTAAATAAACCCGTAAGCTTCGCGCCTAATGAGTAGATCAAATTTCGACTAATAACGAGTAAGATGGCACAATAACTCACAACACCAAAAGATACCTGTTTCGAACTAATAAGTCCATAAGCATCCTTGTTACCCTCGTACTCACCTATAATCCCGTTTGGTTCTCTGTAATATCCAACAATTACCAATATCACATTTGGTAACTATCACCCTTTATTTATGCTATATACTTTTTAAGCTAATGAACTAACACTAATAAAGAAAATGTTTAAAGAAAGTTTCAATTTTTTTTATGAAACTTAAAAGGAAAAGTTATGAATGAATTTTTATACTTGTAAAAATAAATTTTATAACAAGACTATGATTAAATATTAAAGTCTCAAAAATTTCTTTGTAACATCAAAACATATTAAAGAAACAAAACTGCTAGTGATTTAAAATAATATAAAACTACAAATATTAGAGATAAAGAATTAAAGCTTGGTGATGTGGTGTCAACCGATGGATACGAATCTGTTGTGTCATGGTATCAATTTTTTAAAAGCTTAAATGTATGAAAGTTGATAAAAGAGATGAAAATGCTAATTACTTCGACTAAAAGGATAAATACGATTAACTAAAACATCAACACAATTAATTGAAATTTATAAAACTTAAACATAAATTAATAATGATTAGAATCTTACTTGAACAAAAGTTTAATACAAAATTTTAGGACTAAACTATGTAAATCTAAATCTTATCTAAAACTAAAAATATAAAAAGGAAATAAAACCAGAAAAAAAAATGAATGTGGCCTCTTTCTTTCTATCTGCCTTTCAAACTCTAATATATCCAACATTTGCGTAGCTTTCAAGCACAAAGAATAATTGGTCTCCCTGGTGCCACGTCGCACTACAAGAGAATTAGCCATTTCAGTATCAAAGGTGGGCCGGTTGGGCCTTGTAGCTCATTAGATTATATAGTTAAACTAATAGCTCGATTAAGGGTGTGTTGGGCTTAGAATCTCGGGTCCAATAGGCTTAAGTCTTTGGGCTTTAATAATCTTCAATAAATGCTTGTCATTCCGTACTTTTGCTCAAATGCCCTCATTCCGTGCCGATGGACTCATAATTTCATGCTCTTTCCATTCCCGTGCTCGGTTTTGTCCGGCTTTGACTTTATTTTTTTGTCCTTTCTTGAATATCCGTACCTGCACATACACAAACACAAAAACAAGCATATATTTGCAATTTTTATTATGTTTTTGGTCTTTTGGGGTCGTTTAATTAGGTAAAAAGTATGTATAAAATAGCGAATACCAGTTATCCTAGATACATTATCTACGGCAAAACTAACTTTCTTAGCCACGTGCTCTTCGTGTTCTTGATTGTTCTTTGAATATATCAGAATATCATCAATTAAAGACATTCACATTATTTTCTAGATTGGTTTGAACACCCGATCATAGGTCAATGATATTCCGGGCAGGTGAGGTTTTGTCAAACCAAACGGCATAACTTGATTAATTAATAATGGCAATAACGAGTTTGAAGGCAGTCTTCAGGAATGTCTCTTCTCGAAACCCCTCAAGTTGGTATAACCTAACTTTAGGTCGATCTTTGTAGCAGAACACTCGACCATTTGAAGCTGATCAAATAAATCATCTATTATGGGAAGTGGATAACGGTTCTTCTTTGTCAGTTTGTTAAATTCCCCCCGATAGTAATTGCAAATACGGAGATGGATCCATCCTTCTTCTTGACAAACAAGACCGGAGCTCCCCAGGGTGAGGAACTAGGTCTTATAAAGCCTTTGTCGGACAGCTCTTTCAGTTGCTCCGACAACTCTTTCATTTGGATAGGCGTCCATTCGATTAAGTTTGCCCGTGCTACAGGTGCAGCACCTGGGTACCAAATCAATTTGAAACTAACTTGTCGGAGTCGGAGGAAGGCCGACATGTCAATCAGGAAAATACTTCAGGAAAGTCTCGAACTATTGGCACATCCTCAAGTCGCTTCTTCTCCGACTTGTCTTCAACCTCTTTTGCAGTGACATGTGCCAAAAAGATAGGAAATCCTTTTTGCATGTACTTCTGTGTTTTAGTGCACGAAATGATGTTTAATCGTGTCACATCTCCCTGGTTACATCCTTCACTTTACAGTTGTTTGTTTAAGGTTTCTTTTCCCCTGGGGATGAGTACAATCTTTTCGGCATAAATAATGACCGATGGTACTTCGCCAAACAAATCCCATACGTCTATAGCTTCAAATTACCATGTTATACTAGGCATTAAGGTTTATGTTGTATGGGTGGATTAGTAGTGTATATTTTTTAATTTGTTTACTTGTGCAACACTACAGGATAGTGATTAACCTATTTTATTCTATTCGTCGCTAGTTCGACATCATATAGTGATCTAGGGTAGATGCGTGATAGTCAATTTGGTGAGCTATTTGTAGTAGACACAAAACTCACAAACAACACCATTGTATCAAATAAGATATAAAGATAGCGGTTGTTTTGTTGGAACGTACCGCATACGAAGTTGTATGGTGTTTGCCCTCGCATTTCCAACCACATACACCTTCGCTGGAGCTTGTCATTCCACTTGATTTACCTCCGGTTATTGTTCGTAGGTTTGGGCGTTTATTTTAATGTGTCCTTGAACTCCGCAACTCTAGCATCATTTTCCCTTCTGTTTATTGTTGTTGTTGTTGCAGGTTGTTCTTGGTTAGCATTATGCAGGCGGTTCTACTATCCTTGGCAAGATGGCTACCTTTTTTTGCAGTTATTGCACTAGGTGGACAGGACCTTTATGGATTGTAATCAAACTTTAGATCACAGAGGTTTTGAACGGCGTTGTTATGGTTCTGTCACTATTACCTGCTAGTGTAGGCATGGCTGTGTTCTGCCTCTTATTTTGCTGTGTTGGTTTTGATTGTTTTGGAAATTCTCATACTTTCTTTTCTTTTGCTTGACGTTTTCAGCATAGGCATGGGTCTTCTCATCCTTCAACTCAGTTTAAACTCGATTGCTCTGCATGGTTTTCGGCTTTGATGCCTTTTTCACTGCCAAGTATCCTTATAGGGCAGCCCAATCCAGTTATACTTTTCTTTTTGTTACTCTTCGGGGAACATCCTGGCACAAATCAATGCTAGTTGCTAATAATCGTCGATTGTAGGCCACCAAATTGGTGCTTAACCTTAAGATTCCAACATCTCACTCTCAATCTTCTATGATCTTACCCCTATGGGCAGTTAGTATTTTATCCGTTTTCATTTTCTTCGGTGTTGCCAATGGGCATGGCATGGTAGCGTTCAGGAGTAGTAGTCTTAACATGGCATTCCACCAATGTTAGAAGAGCAAGGTCTTGTAGAGTGCAATAGACTAGTCGCAAATTTTGACTTGCACAAGATGTTGTGCATTTGCTAATGCTAATCTCAAGAATCCATTTTCTCAACCATCGAGTGTGTCTGATCGACTCCCTCAGTGCCTTTAAAGTCCAAAGGTTTGCTTTTTTGGGAATTCCGAGTAAGAGATTTCATGATAAGTTGTGCTGGCTTGGGTCCTGAATCCATTGATGTTGTAGCCATTCCTATTCCCCCCTTGCTTGCTTCTGCTTCAACATGGAAGCAGCATACTCCTTGGTTATTTTAAGGCTGAGTTGTGCCTCAGTAACATTTGTGGTGGTTTTTGCATTTGGGGGTTGGTGTGTCTGGTGTTGACCTTGTGGTTCCGGTTTTTGGTTTGCCACTTTTACTTCATTCACAGAAAAAGACAATACCCGTTAGATTTTTATACATATAAGTGAATAAACTTATGATCATAAATAAAATAAGATCCACTTCATAGTGAAACATACAACACCAACACTAAGATGACTTATAACAAATACATCCATTCCATTTATAATCTGGAAAATTATAAATGATCTGTTTGGTACACAATGATTTCCTACCACTAGGTATAAAATGTAAAATCACCTAGAGCCCTTCTAGCAGGGGAGTTTCCCGCTATATACTTAGTAGGCTTTACAACATTAGCTAAACAAAAGACAAAAGTTCAATATCGCTAGCTAATCAAACAAAAGATCCTATTCCGCTGCTAGCTAGGGTGTAACCCATAAAAAACTTAGCAGGCGTTTATAGTATAGCTAAATATGGTAGATAGTTTCATTAGGATCTAATACAACAGTGTATTTAGGTGTCTAAGTGCGATTGTGCTCTAGCCTCCAAGACATGAATCGCATGATATGCCTCGTCGGAGCGGGATCATCCGGTTCCTGATCGCTGCCACTCGTGTCGGGAGACGCTGAGGTCTATAACACTGTAATCATGTGCTCTATTTCCCTGTTGGTATGCATAGACCATAGCCAAGGCCTTGACGGGTTTCTCCATACCTCTTGCTAGTAAGCATGTCTCTCTCTCCTCAATACCTCAATTCACTCTCACAAGTTGCACGGATCTTCTGGGCATCGTGTGTCGTGAGGTAAACTCCGAACTCTCTATACTGATGAACATCTACCTAGGTTATTGACCACTCAAGTTGACCAAACTCTTAAGAGCAGCCATCATCCTCCTCTTTGTATCTCGGACCCTAGTCTCCACAGTGTTACTGATGCAATCGACCTTCGGGACACATTGTGGGTCATGGCTGTCTCTCGCTTCTAGCAGCAGCTAGATCTTCCACCAACCTCATACCTAGGTCTGGGTTTGCAGTATGTAGTAGCCTATTCGTGGCGGGCGTGTCAGCCTCGAGGGAATATCATTTACGGCTAGTGGATGGTGCAGGTTAGTGGTATAGGTAACATGGTGGTTGTCACTGTTGGGTGCTAGTGGTTGATAGGTGGTTTGGTGCTGCAGCTTCATCTGAGATGGGTGCTCTAGTACGTGGGGGTCGGTAAGTGTAGGGTTAAAGGATTGGTGGTGGTAGAGGTGCAAAGCAACCTCAGTAGATATATGCCTTATAGGTGCCGCATCTCAGCTGGCACTAAGTCCTAAGGGTGCTCAATCAGGCTCAGGATTATACACTGGTACATGATCCTCCAGCTCAGTAACTGTCTGGCTGCCTCATCGTAAGGATTCAGATGGGAAACTCATGATATGCCTCAGAGTGAATAAGAGGTATAGGTACCTGCGGAATCTGCTGACATGACTGCTGTACCAGCTGTGACCAGCAGAAATAACTTATATGAGTATATTATATAAGGCTCTTATTGCAATATACGTAATATATTATAAACACGTATATCAATTATGAATGCATTTAGTATAACTAACTAATGCAACAACTAGTGTGTCCCGTAAAAACCCCTTTTTATGAATGCAATGTTTGAAAACGGTTATAGTCCAGCAAAACATTTGACCTGGTTCTCTATAACCTTGGCTCTTGATACCAATCTGTAACACCCCCAAAATGGGTCGCAGCGGAATAAGGATATCCGGGGCGTGTTACTTCTCAGATCAATAGCACAAGATATATAAGAACGACAAAAAGTCGTTTAAAATGATACATTGGATTTGATAAAAGACTTGTTACACAAAGCATGCAGCTTTACTTGTTCAGTGTTTGATATTACAAAGATTGACAATACATTTCCCAAAACATATTACATCCAAATCTTTAGCGTGATAACCAAAAGTGTCACCAATGTATCCCTGGCACCTCGTGCCTATTGACCACCTGAAAACATTGCTTTAAAACGTCAACAAAAATGTTGGTGAATTCATAGGTTAGTAAATTATAATATGCAGGACCGCAAGACTTTCCCCGTGATAATGCAACAGATGCAGACATCACAAAATCCAATTACGTTTTCCTAAGCTCATGACACTGAAGCTCGACAATTATATTCGCAATAATAAATATTGCTATTCTGCCCGATCAGATGTTCAACCCTAAACATCCCAAATCCGACATGCTATAACGTTCGTTCCCGGTGATAGCTAATCACCCGAACGGGGAGGTCAATCCCAAATAGATCTATTCATAACATTCGCGCTCACATAATGTAATTCACAACTACATCTATGCAATTGACAGTTCATGATAATGGGCTCAACTTGGGTTATCGCTACTTAGGCAAACACGTAATCAATATAAAATATACACTTGCGTCCAATTTATAAAACAAAGCATGTTTCCACCCCAAAGTTATAAATCATTGAAATCGTAAAAATGTGGGGCTATGAACTCACCTTGAGTTACTGATAATCCAAATATCACAGATAATGCGTCACGCAAATCGTTAGATGCAACCTATTTAAATTAAGGTCGTATAAGTGCTAAGCATGGTAATTAACATCTACCATATACAATTCTACATAGCTAGATCACCATCTAATTGTTTTGGTAAAATTGTGTTTAACAAGTTAAAACGTTCATAATTACCGTTGTAGTAAAACTGGCGTAACTTTCGCGTTTCAAGTCCGTTTGAGGTGTTTCTCGCGCTCATGTTTTCGTATTAAGTTGAGTTATCAAAATTTAGCATTTTCAAATTTTGGACCTACTGGCGAACAGTAACTTTTACTGTTCACACCAGATCATAAATTTATTTATATAGTTTTTGCTATCGTAAACTCGTAAACGTCGTATTTTATTCATTATAGCTCCGTTTTTAGCGATTCTTTCGAGCACGTTCTCGTAATTGAAAGTTCTATTAATTTATGAGGTTTACAAAATAATAGTTTTTGTCATGAATAGTAACCTTTATAAAAATAGTTTTATAAAAGTATTAATTGTCGTAAACTCGCAAAATTCATAACTCATTCGTTATTAATTGAATTTTTTTGTTTCTTATCATTTTGGAATCATAAAAATATGTGTAATCTGTTAAAAATACTAAACTTGCTATTTTATATAATTTTTATAAATTGTTTTATAAAAATTCTTTTATAAATCCGTTTATTTATCGTATAACTTGTTTTTACCGTAACTTCTTCGTTATTTATCCGTTTTTCAAGTTTCTTACATGCTCGGATTCATCATGAGGTGTACTATCTTTATAGATCATAATATGGCTGTCCTTAAATTCGAACCACAACAGCCCCTTTGAATCCAATAGATATACTTGTTCATATACTTGTTTTAAACACTTTTCAACTTAGTAAATTTTCCACAAGCCTTCCATATTGCTTTATATCATATGTCATATATATAATAAAGTCCAAAGTCCATATTTAGTCCATGAGATTTCCATGATAACAAGATTATCAAGTCATTAACAACTCATGAAAACAATAACTTTCCTTAAGTACTTTTAAAACCCTAATTCATACATATGCATCTTTTCACTTAACCAACATGGTACATTACTTATATACCCATTTTAACATGATATCATCAATGTCATAACATATATAAAAGTGTACAAAACAATGATCACAAGTAAAAATCTCTTTTACATGTTTAAAAAGTGTCCTAATGGTGATTTAGCTATATAAACATCATATACACATATAATCATGATAATGAAAAGATAAAGGTTTTTAGATGACCTTATGATGAACAATGATGATAGACAACACAATCTAAACCCTTGTTTAGATTAAAAACCAAAGCTTGCAACTTTAAAAACCCTAGATTAGGATGAAAACCCTAATCTTACTTTCTTTGCTTCAATACTTGTAAATGGTTAACCAGTGCTTGCAAACATCTTAGTATGTCTTATAAATGATGTGTGTATGTGTGTATGCTCTTAGAAAATCAAGGTATGGATTGTCTAATTGGGGGTTTTTGAGCTGTGGGTGAGTAGAGAGCAAGAGAGGGTGTTTTTTAACTTTTCACCTTAAGGAAATGTTATGTGTGTGCTACTTGAAGTTTAAGAGTGGTATATAAGCATAAAGACTAGTCAAATATGAGAAAACAAAGACCAAAAAGACCTATGGAGGGGTTTTTGGTCGTTGGACATGAGGAGGGAAACAAGGATGAGGGTTTTATGGAGTCCTTGGTCAAATAAACATGTTTCTAGTCCAAGCATTGATTAGTTGTTGTAGTACAAGGTTCCTAGTGTTTTATTTGTGTGCTCTTTGTCTCTCTAGGCTTTTTATACATGAAAAAGATGAGGGGGGAGGGAATACTAGAAGAGTTTTTGATATTTTACATAAATATCATTCATTATTTACTAGTTACATAATGTAGTTTTTCATATAAGGTAAATACTTGAAGTATTTATGTCCTAGCTAGTTTATTTCATGCACCATTTGACCAACAATGATAACTTGGATAAAATTTAATAAAACTTTGAGTGTTGGATGTAAAACTAAGTATTCGTTAAAGCGTAGATTAATTAATGGTGTTCCGGGTATGCCTAAACGTACTTTATCGTGAAACGTAGTAAATGTACGTAACCAATAAAAATAAAATGAACAATGACCATAATTATTCTCAAAATAATTATTTAATACTAGCTTGATGTAAACATTTAATTGTTTGATGCCCGTTTACATTGATTGATTATTTCTAGCTTACGCGATTTAACTTATCGATTACGATTAAAAGCAAACGCGTACAATACTAAAAGTACATAGTGAATTTATTGACGTCGTTAATGACTTGAAAACACGGGGTGTTATAATGGGACTATTAGAATTTGTTGATATAGATGACATGTGGGATGACCTAGATCCAGGGATTCTGTCCAATGAAAAAGCTACAACCGAATTTTAAAAAAGCGATGACAGAATCCATTTACACAGCCTTGATAATTTATAACTTTCTTGCAAAATAGGGTTTGTTAGTTTTAACCCCTATTTCGTACCATAAACCCCTTTCAACATAATATCCAGAAAAGCCTATAACACCATCATGAATCATGAAATAATGCATTCAGGAATTAACATGGTAGGACTTGATAAAAATTTACATGTGTTCATAGGAAACCACCAATTTTTAGTCGATTTCATCATCCTCGAAAACATTAGTGAATATGTGGAAAAAGGATTAACTGAGGTACTATTTGGACAACCTTTTAAAAAACAAATAGGACTAGTTAAAGACTGGGGTAAAGGAACACTTTGGTTTAAAATCGGTAATGATAAAACAATATTTCATATGCCGCGAGCCGAAAAAGCCTTTAGGAAACTGACGGTAAAACAACATAACTCAATGGGACCCCTGTTAAAAGTCAGTGATAAAGATAAGAAAAGAGGAATCCATAAGCCTGAAAAAAATATTAAGGTATTTTACAGAGGTTGACTTAGTTTGGGAAACAAGTACAAATATGATCAGGAAGTTGTAGATTGGTTTCAGGGATGTATTGATGACGGGATGACGTAGAATGAACATGAGTCTAACTTAAAGACTCGTTAATAAACAAAAGTGCTTGTCGAGAGACAACCCGTCTTTTATTTAATAAAATTTCTTTTTGCATTAGTTGGTTTGCATGTTTCTTACTTTGTTTTGCAGAATATAAAAGCTAAAAGGCAATTCTCGAGACCAGCTCGACTCATATTCATTTGGTAACCTTGCTGAATTTGTAGCAGTTACGCCATAACCACTACAGTTACGATATAACCACTACAGTTACAACGTAACTCATTTCAAGGTTATGCCATAACACCTTAAAAACTTAAAATTTTTACCATTTGATTACGACGTAACCACTATGGTTACGCCGTAACCTCCTTCTGAAATCTTAAAAATTTAAGTTTTAAACATGTCTATACCTTGTATACGTAAATAGACTTTGTGGGTATGTTCTTAGGAAGCTCTTACGAGACTAAACTCATCCACTTGTTGCATATGCTAAATGCAACCGTGATTCCTACGAAAGTGAGTTAGGTTTGTATTTCCTGTACACTTCATAATTCTTGTAGAATGGTTTTATGCTTGAGTTTGTTTCTATGATCACAGGGGATAAAGAGCTTACGGGACAACATAAATAAATATTTCCGCCCAATTTTAAATTTCAAAGCAATGCTCAGGGAGTTTCTTGTCTTAATTCTACTCTTTTCTTATTATTTCATTTCCTTAATGTACAATAGGGACATTATACAAATCAAGTGGGGGGATGGGGGTAGAATTAATACTTGATGTATGTTTTGCCTTTGATTTTTTAGTTTTCTTTGAAAATTATGTCAATTTTAAATTTTTTGACAAATTTTTCTTAAATAACTAAAATTAATCTTTACCGAATGCACATTACCATTTATTATTACTTGGTGAGATTTAAGCTTAATATTCCGTTTCCATCATATTATTCAAAAATCCACCAAAATATTGAGTGTGCAGGTAGTATTATAGACTTTAGAACTTGTCATGTACATCATTTCGAGATCTAATTGATTAGCAGAAATAGATAGTTCAAGAAGGCAACACTTAGAAAATCACCTAAATAGCCTATATGTGTGCGTTTATCAACTTGTTACACTGACTTGTCGACCTCCCGTAATAAACCTTTCTGTTGCACTCATTATTAGTGCAAGATACCCCTAGATCACCCATGTTGAGTGAAGAATATTAGTAATCTTTAACAATAAGAATTAGAGAGAGAAAGTAGGAAGGAAGGAAGTATTTCTAGTGAGAGAAAGTAAAAGAAAAGAAATGCATTAACTATGTGAAAAATACAACCAACCAACCACCTCTCTAAGGCATGGAGAGGTGTTTATATACTTACAAGGGGTGGATGGGCCTTGGCTTGATGGGATTATCCGTGGGCCTTGGTCTAACTAACTATGTAAGTTTCCAAAAATTACTTAACGAGCTAACGACTGTTATCTATGGAAGTGACCAATACTTTCGTGTTCCTAACAATCTCCCCCTAAGGGAGGTCACTCCATCTTATAAAATTTAAACCTAGCATACTATGCTTCATCTTTAGTCTTGAGCTTGTTTAACTTCAATCATTAACTTGTGATTTGATGCAGTGATCATCGACTTTAGGCTTGAGCTTATTCCTTTATCTTGACTTGAATGTGAAAATGTTATCTTGAACACCATGAGATCATCAACCAAGCATAATCTCGATTTGCCATCTTGTAAACTTTGCCATCTTGTGAGCTTGTGACTTTTAGACCGACATGCTCATACCTTTCTTGATATGTTATCTTGAAAAGCTTTTACGGTATCAGAGTAGCAAAAGACTTGAAATATGTACTTGAGCTTTCATGATGTCTTTATGTTTGTCAGTCAGGTATGAGCATGTAGCTATGAATCTTGTGAGTCAGCTAGAATCAGGTACCTTCACCTCCATCTTTATGTATCCTGTATTAAAATAGTTAGCAATAAAGCGAGGGGACGAATATGGCTTTGTCATTCGCCCATGTTTGGTTGGAGTAACCTTCGAATCCATGAGGATCGACCTGTGATCAGGTAGATTCAATTTAAGAAGAATCTACTTGACAGGATTTCCAACTGAAGTATAGAATCTTTCTAACACATTTGCATTAGATTCATCAAACTCAGCATGTCCTCATTACCGGAACGTTTCAAAGCAGACAACACAATAAGAGTGAACCAGTGAGTTACTATCTCACCGATTGAATAGAAAAATCGATTTAAAAAGTCAATTGACCTGTCACTTGCTAAAGTGGTTTTGTGACACATCGAGAGTGTTAATCATTTCAAAAATTCATCAATCATCGATCCATAACCTGGAACAAGTTTGATTCATATAGAATCGCACCGTTGTTGCTTTCTAGTTGTCACAAGTTTGATTCATAAGAATCGCACAAGTCACCTACCATGAGCTTGTTTGATGTTGGCTCAAGCAGGATTTCCATCTTCACTGTGAATACTTAAGTATCACTCGGATGTTCTGGAAAAATCACAAGGATAATGCGTAGGACTCTTTATATTTCTCGTTATTCACATTGTGTGAGATAGCAAGCATAATTTTGACAAGTGTCCTAATGAGATTTATAGATGATCTCTTTTGGCTCTAGACTCAATAGTGCACTTTAGTTTTAGTGATCAGAGGCTGGAGCAGACTGCCACCTTTTCAATATCAACTAACTCGGAGTGAGAAAGTCGATAGAAATGCGTGTAATCTCCGTGAGAAATGAAACAAGAGTCTTTTAAGAGACCTTGAGTGGCTAGGGAGGGTTGTGCATTGCATCACTGGGTCCATGATGTCAGTCTTCAATGTCAACAATCATCTTTGTGATTCTTGACAGCAGATGTATTGACCCGGTTTCTGCCTAAGTGTAAGGAGGGCTTCTTTCTTTTCACCCTTTATCTTAACTTTTCTTTTTAATTCTTCAACCCCTTCAGCGCTTACCGAGACTTCATAACTAGTACCTTGTTGGGTTTGTTCCAGTACTAGCTCCATCTCAGTCGGCACTTTTCCTGATTCTCACTTTTTCTCCTTTTGTATCATACCTAAGGACTTCTACACTATCTAGTGGATATCCCTGGGTAGATCCCTCTGGTTCTGGCTGGATCATGGGATTTGAATACCTATACCTAACCACCTTATAACTCCATAAATTTAAGTACATGGTCGGTCTTTCGGGTATTCCATCACAATCGAAGCCAAAATCATTGAAAAGTTCAATCAAAGTGTTTGATATAAATATCAAAAGATTTACACTTTGAGAGTTTTTCATCATCACTAAAAGCTCCCCCTTAACATGTGCATCGTAATCGTAGTACATGCTAAGTGTGGAGTGCATTGAGTCCATTTTATCTGATCACATTTCAATACAAATTAGATTCAGTTTAATCACATTTTCTCCCCTTATCTAAAATGTTAATCCCTTGATATTTTGGATATCAATTTGATTAAACGTTTAGGGAAAAAATGTTACATAATCTCTAACAGGAACATTTAATGCTCCCCCTCAATATTTGAGGGTATATAAGACAGTGCTTAGTACAATAATTTGAAATTTTTTGAATTTACTAAGAAATTCTTGAAAATTTTGTACTCGAGCACTTCTTAATATCACCATAATGTCTACACTACATATATACAAATTTCACAAGTTATTTATTACGTACAAGGTTTGACCTGTTATGATGAGGACATCATATGATAAATCATATGGTCCTTTGCAGCAGTCAAAAGTCTCCCTCGTACGGTCTCCCACCAACAAATTTCTCCAAGCTCCACATAATCCTCCCGGTCTTTAGCCATTTATCAATTGCTTGGATCATAGCTCCTGCTTTATCTCTATCACTTTGTCTCCAGATAGTTTTTGGTAGATACTTCATCCAAATTCCCTTTAGACGATCATCAAGAGCAGTCCAAACATCATTGAGTGTACCGCCACATAACTTGTATAGTTCATCAATACGCATCAATCTGTTCTTCTTGTCTTTGTTCTGGTAAATGAAACCTCTGGGATTAGAGTATGACGTATAAGCTTCCTTTCATTTAAGATCTGATCCGTACGTATTCGGCTTTTTGAGGTTGAGCTTTGTTAGGAATTTTGTATAACAGACTTAATTCTGTTAGTATTATAGTTAGTTCTGCTAGTATAATAGTTAGTACTGGTAGAAGGATTATCATAGTTAGTACTGGTAGTGTTAAAAAGTTAATACTGCTTATGTAATAGTTAAGTCTGCTTACGCAGAAATTAGTTAGAGTTAAAGATATGCATGAGATATCTTAGGAAAGGATATGCATTATCTTTATACGCGTTTTGTAAAGCCCATTAGGGTTTCCTTAGTCTATAAAAGGAACCCTAGGCATAGTCAGTAGATATAGTTCTACACAAGATCATAGAGATCGAATAGTAATCATAGTTTGTAATCTGTAACCTAGGCAGATTCAAAGTTTAATATAAAAGTTCTTTTGTGGTATTCATTATTGTTCTTCTTAGCAGTATTGATTAGATTCCGCATAATCAATAGTGCTCACTCAGTGTTTCATCATTGTTACTTTAGATTTATCTAAGGCAACAAACCCTTTACAAGCTGAAGGTTTAGATCTATTCAGTAAATCGATCCAACAAGTGGTATCAGAGCTTGTGTGGAAACTCTGATTAAGAAGAACTCAACTGTAAGATGGCAGAACAAGACATTCCTCCACCCACAATCACTGCAATGAAGATCCCCATCATCAGGAAGGGAGAGTACGATATATGGAGCATGAGAATGCGCCAATATATCTGTCATACAGACCATAATCTATGGGATGTTATTGTCAATGGAGATTTAGAAGAAGAGCCTGCACCAACAACTGGAGAAACTTCTGCTCCTCCTGCTCCTAAGACTGCCAAACAACTGGCTGCAAGAAGGAATCAGGAAAGAGTTAAAAGCATCTTGCTTTTAGCAATACCTGATGAATACCTCCTCAAGTTTCACAATGTTGCTGATGCTAAATCACTCTGGGAGGCAATCAAATCGAGATTTGGTGGTAATATAGAATCCAAGAAAATGTAGAAAATGTTCTAAAACATCAATTTGAATTTTTTTCTACTGCATCAAATGAAAGTTTGGACAAAGCTTATGATAGATTCCAGAAACTGATAAGTCAATTGGAGGTTCATAGTGATCCAATTTCAAAGTAAGACATTAACCAGAAGTTCCTTAGAAGTCTTCCTTCTTCATGGAATCAGATTGCCCTCATCATGAGAAATAATCTAGACATTGATGAGATTGATATTGATGACCTTTACAACAATCTTAGAGTGTATGAATATGAATTGAAAAGGTCTTCAGGTTCCAAATCCGCTTCTTAGAATTTGGCTTTTCTCTCCCCTGAAAATACTGGCAATACTAATGAAGTTAGTACTGCCAGTGGAGATTTTGGGGTTAGTACTACTGGTGGAATTAATCAAGTTCCATCTACTCCATATGCTCATGATATAGCTTACTCCTTCCTTGCACAACCAACAACCAGTCCTCAACTTAAGAATGAGGATTTTTAGCAGATGGATAGAGATGACTTGGAGGAACTGGACCTTCGATGGCAGGTGGCTATGTTGACTGTCAGAGTAAAAAAGTTCATTCAAAGGACAACAAGGAATATGGACTTCAAAGAAAAACGACATGTTTCTCTTGACAAGTCAAAGATTGAGTGCTACAACTGTCACAGAAAAGGGCATTTTGCTAGAGAATGTAGATCTGGAAGGAGGCAATGAAGAAAATCTTATGGTGACAATGGCAGGAGCAATGCACCAACAAATGAATCTTCATCACAAGCACTGGTGGCTCAAGATGGTCTAGGAGGCTATGATTGGAGCAATGATTTTGATAAACCAGTTAATTATGCTTTAATGGCAATCTCCTCCTCATGCTCATTAATTTCTTCTAACAATGAGGTACAAAACTGTTCTAAATAATGTCTTAAATCTTTTAAAACTCTTGAAAAGAACTTTGATAGTGAAAGAGAAAAACATAGCAGAGCCAGACTAGAAATTTAGGGTTATGAGTTAGCCTTAATATCTCTAGAATCTAGAATTCTTGGACATGAAAAGAATGAACTGGTTTCGGGTGAAAAATATGAGTTTCAAAACTATGAGCTTAAGTGCAGAGAAGTGAAAATCGACAACCTTAA
>BQNB010110020.1:2183-22637 GCA_026074375.1 Tanacetum coccineum
GATCGTCCCTTAGGGGGAGATTGTTAGGAATTCAGTTTTTAGTGAAGTGACGATCATTATCGATCTCACGAGCCTTAATAATAGTTAGTCAATTCAATGTAATATCTAAGTAATCTATCCAGGCCGGCTTATAGAAAGTCCAAGGAAAGCCTATAGAAAGCCCGGCTTGGCCCATCTATGTAAGTATATTAACCCTCTCCACACATGGAGAGGGTGTTGGTTGTTCATTTCTAACATTACACTAAGCTAATATTATCCTTTTCTTTCTCTCTCTAAGTGTTCATCCAACCATCTCTTTCCCTCTCTAAAAACCCAAAGTGAATCCTATCATACATGTGTTAAGATATTCTACAATTGGTATCAAGAGATATGGGGTGGATTAAGTTGTGTTCGTGGTGTGTTTATTAGAGCTTATTTTTCGTCTTATTTTAGGCTTATTATCACGTTATTTTTTTATATTTTTTTTGTTTACTTGTTATAACGATTTGGAAATAACACATATTTTCGTGGCCTGGAAATCACAAATATTTTGGGCTTCTTAGTGATCTAGAAATCACAAATATTTTTAGGCTTATAATCTTATATGTGTCTCGGCATATTTGTGGCTTCTTTGATTTATGTTTCCATTTCTCTATCAAAGAATAGTAACTAGCTTTTGAGTGGTAAGGTTATACGTGGCTTATTAGTTACTTTTTATAGCTTATTTAGTATTAAAACAGTTTCTCTCTAGCTTATTCGTCAGCTTAATATAGCGTAAAATATAGCTCATATGTCTCGGCTTATTTACTAACCATTTTTTCCCAAAAAGCTTTCATCTTTTTACTTTAAAAACCTTCCTAGCCTTATATTAGAACATTTTTATAGCTTAAAAGTAACTCAAACTGCTTCTCGTAATAGCTTATCTTGTAGCTTTTTCTTTCTTATTTTCAAAAAGTTTCAAGCTTTATCCACAAAACTAGTTTTAGCTTATTAAGTTTTTCGTTTCAGTAGCTTATTTAGGTGTTACAAACAGCTTTTTGTAGCTTATTGGTGAAACTTTTCGTGGCTTATTTGTGGTTTTAAGGGCTTATTTTAGTTACTTATTCTCGAAGGTTATTGTAGTGTAATCTGCTTATTTTGAGTGCTTATTTGTCCTTGGTTGGCTTATCTTGTAAACGGTTTGAAGACAAGAGACAAGGACGTGTGTTTGTTGGTTTTTATTACAAGACAACAAAAAAGGACATCGTACCATTTTAGTTTGTGTCAAGCGAACTATACATTACATCCTACAAGTCACCAGGCGAATTATACCACATATTAGGCAAATTATACATAACAAGAAACGAGGGTGAAGTATACATGTGAGCGAGGGAGAACTATACATGTGAGTGAGGAGAACTATACATGTGAGTGAGGCGAACTATACATCTCAAAGAGGCAAACTATATGTTTCTTGAAGGCGACTTATACCATCCCACATCAGGCGAGTTATACATAAAAAACGAGGACGATTTAAACGTTAAAGAAAAACAAGGACGATTTATATGTTAACAAGTGGGTGATTTATACATGTGAACTAGGGTGACTTATACCATACAAATACATAGGACATTTATACATAAGCATAAAATGGTAAAACGTCTTCGTTTCATGTAATTTCAGGTTTTTCGGTTTCGTGCTTCATTTTCTCGCGGGTCTTCTAACCTATACCATCTCGATCGCGGTCCTTTGTAGATCATTGTGGTATATTTAGTTTTGGTCGACGATAACCACACGACTTAGCGAGATAAAAAACCACTCCGTTCCATTGTTAGATAATAATACGAAGAAGACAAAGGTGCACAGGGCGGGAAGTATTTTTTATCAAAAATATTTCAAAATTTACTTCTTTAGTCCCTGGACTTGAAGACCAATTTTGCATTCATCCTTTGTTGGAATATTAACCCTCATAATCGAAACTGTTTTACACCGTTGGTCCTCATAACTTATAATTCAGCCGTTAGTCCTCTAAAGCAAATTGTTATTGCACCGTTAGTCCTTACAACTTTAATTAACAAACATTAAACATTTAACTTGGATTTTAATTACACCATTAGTCCTTGTTTATGTTTTAATCAACCGTTAATCTTTTTAACTTGAACATGTGGTAACCGTTAGTTTTTTTAGCTCATCAATCGTTAACAAAAGTTCAAGTACTTCAAATACAACAACGATTTCACCAACAACAATTCTATTTTCACGGTTTCTTCTTGATTTAGTAAAATCCTGCGAAATACTCACGTGTTTTTTTTCGGTTTAATCAAGACTTGTAAAATCCCGTAAACTATATTTTCATTAACAAACCATAACAACATCACTTAATCTACTTAAGATCCTTATTTTCATTTCACACATAAAATCTCAATGGAATCTTTGAAATCTAATTCATAAGAGAGAGAGTTGCATCAGTTGCAACAAATGCAAGACAAAGCAAAGGAAAGTTGCATGGCATCTTTTCGACTACTTCATTCATTCCTCAAGGTTCTTTCAAACAACGAATTAAAAGGAACTCGAATCGAGGGAGGATTGGAACGGGCATTTGCGACACTCTTTGATCAAGGTTTTCAGACTTTCAAAGCCACAATGTTGCTAAACTTGGATCAACTAGAAAAACATCTTGCCAAAAGAAGAATTTCAAGAACTTGAATCCTTCAATGCATTTAGAGTACTCTTGCTACAATTTCAGACGTTCCTCTATTCACGATTCTTGCTCGTTACTGATGAGTGTCTAATGATAAGCAAGTACTTTATTGCATACATAAAAACCGATGTTCCACTATTCCATGCTACACTAATCCAGCACATGGAATATCTTAAGGAGTCAATTCTGGAAAGAGAAAAGCATAAATGAGAGTATGACAAAAGGGTGAATGACAGAATGATGCAGTCAAAAGAGGGAAAGGTTGATTCGAGTAAAGCATGGAATGCTAGTCTAGTTATTACAGAATGCAGTAGGACAGAGTCAGACAAGCAAGATACAAGCATCAAATCAGGGAATCATATCACACATGCTATGGATGCAGATATCAGACCAAATGACCAAGTGCCATTTGCTGAGGTACAATTAACTTCTCAACATAATGTACTTGCTAATAAACAACAACATTCTGTGCAATCTGAACCTATTTATGACACACATCTGTTGGAAAAGGTTGATAGAAATACCACTCTTGATTTAACAAATGTGTGTCATAGGGGAGGAGAGACTGACCAGAATGCTGAAAAATGTCAAGTTTCATGTCCTTTACTTGATCCATCATCTGATAACATGAAAACTGAATTTTCTAACCAATCTCTCGAGTCTGAAAATATTTCTCTCAAAAAGACCATTGCCTAACTTCAAAAAGATTTTCAAGAATGAAAGCACATTGTGTTAACATGGAACTTAAATATCAAAATCAAGCTTTAAAAGACGGGCAACATGGTCAAATTTTAAATGAAACAAGTAATAAAGCCAAGTTTAAAAAGGAAATTAAGGTACTTGAAACAATCAATATCGAATTGGAACATAGTGTGGCTAAATTACTTGCAGAGAATAAGAAATTGCATAAGGAAAATAAGCATTTGAAACGAACTTACAAAGATCTTTATGATTCTATCAAAAAGACACGAGTTTAGACAAAAGACCATAATGACTCACCGATTGCTCAAATAAATAGTAAAACTGTTGAAAATGCTGATTTAAAGGCTCGGATTCAAGAAAAGGTTTTTGCGAATGTAGCATTAAAAACCGAATTAAGAAAGTTAAAAGGAAATAGCGTGGATACTAAGTTTGCAAAACCATCAATCTTGGAGAAACCGGTTTTACAACCGCCCAGAAACCAATCAGTTGTTAGACAACCGAATGCGTTTAAATCTAAACGACCTAATTTTTCAAAACCACGGTTTGCCTCCTAAGTTGTGAATAACATTTTGTCAAAACCAGTCACTCCTCATTATTTGCCTAAAGTTAGAGAATTTGTGTTTTTAAAACCTCATCATGTGATTGCATCTGGCTCATCTAGGAACAGTTTTAAAGAATTGTATGGGTCAAATGACATGGCTCATAATTACTATCTAGAGGAGGCTAAGAAAAAGACACAAGACAAAAACATGAATCTTAAACCTAGTGTGATGGATACTACTAGCTTACAAAACACTACTAATGGTAGCAAACCAAAATCTAGGAGCAACAATCAAACATCTAAGAGTTTGCCTGTATCTAAGAGTAGTTGTGGAATGTCAAAAGGTGTGCCACTAGTAGATCACTTTAGGAATTATAGTTCCTTTGGACTCCAAACACTTTGTTTGTTCAACTTGTTAGAAATGTGTCTTTATTGCAAATCATGATGCTTGTTTAAAAAAATTCCTAAAAGAGGTGAACTCTCGCATTAAGGTTTAATCCCCTAAGATTAGAAACAACATCAAACCCGTAGAAAAGATAAATAATTTAATCAAACCTAAAAGATGGATCTCTAAAGGATATAGGATTTCTCCTAATAAGTTTTCTGCTGTGCATGAGAAACCAAACACTTCTAGATCTTGTCTTAGATGGAAACCAATGGGTAGAATTTTCAAGACTGCTGGTGTTAGGTGGATACCTACTGGAAAGATGTTCACCAATATCATAAACATGGTTGACAATGAACCCCTAAATGGTTCAAATGAAGATATCACTAACCTATATGTATGCGAACAAACTCTTAATGTCAGTGCATGTACTTTTAACTTAAGTGCATGTACATCTTTCAATCCTAAAGAGGAAAGACTTAGAGTTTGGTTCCTGAAAAGTTGATGTCTAAGAATCAAGTGCCTTAGGGGATTCACAAACAATAAAAGTCTCCAAACGGTGTTCAAGGTGTTAAAGAACAACAACAACATGCATATTTTGATGATCCATGCCATGAACTTCTCCATAAAGTCTACATTTCACAGGGATCATCTTCAAATGTACACAAATGATTAAAAAGACTGCTATGGCGTCTGCAGACAACACTTCAGGCCCCGCTCCTCATAGAAAAGAAAAGTGTACGCTTCAGTGTGCTTTATCTTTGAAAGAAGAGAAATCTTCTTGTTTTCGACCATTCTCATCAAAAAAATTCATATTTTCCCATGCTCATTATGTCATTAAGTGGATCAACATACATTAGCTTGTATTCTAATTCACTAGATTAAAAATGGCAATCACATATTCAATTTTTGAAGGGGAGAATAGTGAATTAAATGTAATCAATACCGTTTAACTTGGTCTCTCAATGTGTATGAAATGGTTAAATGGCTTCTAAACAATTTAGTTCAGAACCCGGGCTTCAATATATGACTCCTGCTACATCCTGTACAGGACTCGTTTTAAAACCTATTTCTTAACAACCTTGTATTCCACTAAACAGAGATGATTGGGATCGTTTGTTTCAACCAATGTTCGATGAGTACTTTAATCCTCCAACAATTACTGTTTCTCTAGTTCAAGAAGCTGCTGCTCTAAGAGTTGAAGTTTTAGCTCATTCTCATGTGTCAATCTCCATTAACCAGGATGCTCTATAAACAAGTATTCCCTCATTACAAGAACAAGAACATTCTCCAATCATTTCTCAAGGTTTTGAAGAATCACCAAAAATACCAACATTTCATGATGATCCACTTAATGAATCTCCACAAAACTCAACTTCTCAAGGATCATCATCTAATGTGATACAAATCCACAATCCATTTGAACACCTTGGTAGATGGACTAAGGATCATCATCTAATGTGATACAAATCCACACTCCATTTGAACACGTGATCGGTGATCCTTCTCACTCTGTATCTAAAAGGAAGCAACTTGAAATTGATGCCATGTGGTGTTATTTTGATGCCTTCCTAACTTTAGTAGAACCAAAGAACTTCAAACAAGCAATGACCAAACCATCATGGATCGATGCAATGCAAGAAGAAATTTATGAATTTAAAAGACTTAAAGTTTGGGAATTAGTGCCGTGTCCAGATAAAGTATTCTTGATCAAGCTAAAATGGATTTATAAGGTCAAAATAGATGAATTTGGTGGGGTATTAAAGAATAAGGCCAGACTCGTTGCTCAAGGATTCAGACAAGAAGAAAGAATCAATTTCGAGGAATCATTTTCACCAGTTGCTAGAATAGAGGCCATTCGTATCTTCGTAGCAAATTCCGCTCATAAGAATATGACAATCTACCAAATGGATGTCAAAATGGCTTTCTTGAATGGCGAGCTCAAAGAAGAGGTATACGTTTCTCAACCAGAAGGATTTGTTGATCAGAACAACCCATTGCATGTGTACAAGCTCAAAAAGGCTCTTTACGGTCTAAAACAAGCACCACTTACATGGTATGATATGCTGTCAAGCTTCCTTATCTCTCAACAATTCTCTAAAGGTAAAGTTGATCGAACACTCTTCACACGGCATGCTAGAAATGACTTATTACTGGTACAAATTTATGTTGACGATATAATATTTGCATCCACTAATACTGCCATGTGTAATGAGTTTGCTAATCAGATGACCACTAAGTTTAAGATGTCGATGATGGGACAAATGTCATTCTTTTTAGGATTACCAATCTAAATATGCTTTTGAAATCGTTAAAAAATATGGTTTAAATTCTACAGATTCTGTCGACACAACCATGATTGAAATCAATAAACTGTATGAAGATCTACAGGGGAAACAAGTTGATGCTACACTTTACCGTGACATGATTGGATCCTTAATGTATCTTACAGCCAGTAGACCTGACCTTAACTATGTTGTTGTGCCCGGTATCCGGCTAAGCCTACCGAAAAGCACTTACAAGCGGTGAAATAGATCTTTTGTTACCTTAACGGAACTATTAACACGGGTCTATATAACACCCCGTGTTTTAGGGAATTTTACGTCATCAATAAATTCACTATTTATATTAGTATTGTACGCGTTTGCTTTTAAATCGTAATCGTTAAGTTAAATCGCGTAAGCTAAAAATTATCGTTCAACATAAACGGGCATCAAACAATTAAATGTTTACATCAAGCAAGTGTTAAGTAATTATTTTGAGTATAATTATTAACTTTGTTCATTTTATTTTTATTGGTTACGTAAAGTGAGTACGTTTCGCGATAAAATACGTTTAGGCATTCCCGGAACCACCATAACTTTTCTACGCTTCAACAAATACCCACAATTATACCCAATACCCAAAATTTACAAAATAACATCACTTATATGTCCATATGGCCGGATATACACAAAGAGATACAAGGAAAATATCTACAAAACACTTTCCCTAAATTTCATGGGATGATCTCTACATTTAGGAACATTTAGATATTTTACCAAGACTTTCCTTATACTTGACCAAGAATTTCCTTATTTCCCTCAATGTGTTCCTTGGACTAGTCTTTGCATATATAATGCCTTAGCAAATGGAAGTAACACATACATCTCATTTCCTTAAGTGTAAAACACAAAAATCTCTCCCATTTCTTTCACCATAGCCACGGCTCAAACCAAACTCACACCAAATCCTTACCAAAATTTATTTACAACACTTACACACATTCCTACAACATATCTAAGATGTCCCAAGGTTATTAGAAGGTTTGGTTTGGAGGTTACAAGGGTTTATCAAGCAAGAAAGCAACATTAGGGTTTTAAGTGGTTTTAGGGTTTTCAAGTGTTATAATCTTGGGTTTGGTTGCTAACCAAGGGTTTAGATCACATTGTTCATCACCACACTTCATATCAAGGTTATCTAGGAAACCTACACCTTTTACTTTCATGATTTTATGTGTTTTATAACTTCTATATAGTAATCACCATCTAAGAACTTGTTTACTTGTAAAAAAGGGATTTTTACACTTGTTTATGACTTGGTAAACTTTTATATATGTTACATGGATGATAATATCATGTTATGATGGAACTATACATAATGTATAAGTGTTGGTTATGTATAAAAAGTATATATACACAAGTTAATTAAAATGTATACTTATGAATGTGTATGGATAAATAAGTTTATACACATTTGGATCTTGTGATTATTGGACAATATATGGACTAATCATGGACTAGAGACCCTAAGGATGGAAGACATGTGAAAATAAGTGTTGTAATAGACTTGTAACAAGATGATTAAGCTTAAAAGTTACAAAATCAAGTTTAAACATGTTTTTATCAAAAACATCAAAACCTTATGTTTTAATTCGAAATTTAATGTACTTATTTTATATTTTTATAAAATACTACATCTCATGAGGATTCCGGACATGTAAGGAACTTGAAAAACGGATTAATAACGAAGAAGATACGTAGTTTACAAGTTATACGTTAATAAACGGGTTTATAAAAGAAATTTTATAAAAACAAGATACAAAATACTTCTGATATATAATTATGGTTATTTTTATCAGATAGTACATATTTTTAGGATTCCAAAACAATAAGAATCATAATTTTTCAATCAATAACGAAGGAGTTATGAATTTCGCGAGTTTACGACAATAAATATGTTTATAAAACTATTTTTATAAAATTACTATTCAAATCAGTAAATAACATTTTGAAAACATCATTAATATTATAGAACTTTTAATAACAAAGACATGCTCAAAAGAATCACTAAAAACAGAGCTAAAACGAATAAACTATGACGTTTACGAGTTTACAACGACTAATTTTATAAACTGTTATGAACAGTAAAAAGTACTGTTCACCAGTAGCCTCGAAATATGAAAATGAAATATTTTGATACCTCGTCTTACAAATGGAATGCCAAAACGACTTTCTTTAAATGGCGAGCTTCAAAGACGAGTCTACGTTTTAACACAAGAAACCCGTTCCCCTTAAAGGATCTTTTAGGTATGGAACCAATCACACGAACACCCTACCTCCCTATCCACCCCAATAGGATGTGTGATCAGGGACACCATAGACATGTGTACAAGCCTCAAAAAGGCTCTTTACGGTTAAAACTAGCACCTCGTGCATGGTAGGATATGCTGTCAAGGCTTCCTCTATCTCTTCAACAATTCTCCAAAGGTGCAGATGATCCAACACTCTTACACGGCTGCTGAGAAATTGATTTATTACTGTACAAATTTATGTTGACGATATATGTTTTGCTTCCACTAAATACTTGCTAATGTGTAATGAGTTTGGCTATTAGATGACCACTAGTTAGATGTCAAATGATGGGGAACAAATGTCATTCTTTTTATGATTGCAATTTTCTCAATGTCTTAGAGGCATCTTCATAAACAAATTAAATATGCTTCTGAAACGTAAAAAATATGTTTAAATTCTACTGATTTCTGTCGACACACCCATGGATTGAAAAACAAGAAACTGGATGTAGATCTACAAGGGGAAATAAGTGATGCTACACTTTACGTGGCATGATTAGATCTTAATGTTATCTTACAGCCCGTAGAACTGACCTTAAAACTATGTTTGTCCTGACTTACCGTTTTTTTCGGTTGTGCCTGGTATCAGTTACCCTACGAAAAGCACTTACAAGCGGTGTGAAAATCATGATGATGGAAACAAATCTTTCGATACACCTTAACGGAAACCATTAACATGGGTCTATGGTACTTAAAGGATACCGATATGTCACTCATAGCTTATGCAGATGCCGATCATGAGGGGTGTTAAGATACTAGACATAGTACATCGGGAAGCGCTCAGTTCTTAGGTGATAAACTTGTTAGCTGGTCGTCCAAGAAGCAAAAGAGCATTGCCATATCGAGTATAGAGGCTGAATATATGGCCTTATCTAGGTGTTGCTCACAAATCCTTTGGATGCGTTCACAGCTAACAGATTATGGCTTTCAATTCAATAAGATCCCTTTGTACTGCGACAACAAGAGTGCGATTGCTTTATGCTGCAACAATGTTCAATATTCAAGAGCAAAGCACATCGATATTCGCTACCATTTCATAAAGGATCAAGTAGAGAATGGAATCGTGGAGCTATCTAGGGTTTGTTGAGTATATAGAGAGAGATGGTGTGTGTGTGACTAACCTTTGCTAGAGAGAGATTTAACTTCTTAATCAATAAGCTAGGTATGAAAAGCATGTCTCCAGAAATGTTGAAACGTCTGGCAGAGGAAATGAACGAGTGATGGTGGTAACTAATATCCTATATATATGTATATATGAAAACATAAAAAATCCAAAAATATTTTCCTTTTATAAACTTTTACAAAAACAAAAGAAAAAATTAAAAAATCAGAAAAATATAAAAATATGTATCTATGGCATGTCTTCTGAAAATCGATAACATTTACGACCTTAGAAATGTCATTTAATAATGATACGAGGCTGTAAATGAAGTTCAAGCAAAAGTTTCAAAAGCTTTCAAAACATGCCAAAATGGCTTGCTATTATTTCCGATAGTAACCCGGTCTTCATCTTAAAGGCAAGTATTTCAAAAAGAAAACTCGACCTCATAACGGGAATTTATTCTCGGGCATGGTCTACTTTATGACCATGTAAAGGCTTGTAATTACTTTGCATCACAACCCGTGCTTCCTATATTCAATAAGTGTACGTGTCAGTGCGCTTATTTGTCAAAATAAGAGAAATCTTATTTTTATTGGTAAAAAGTTGTCTTCATAATGAATCAGTGTTTTCAGTAATCACAAAACGATTTTCAAAGACAATTCAACCACCCAAACAATGACAACAACTTTTTAAATAGAATACGGGTCATTATTTGAGGGGGAGAATGTGTCTTCAAATAATCTTTAAAAACGGTCTTTCAAAATAAGTTACGAAATAAACGGATAATGTTTTAGATAATGACGGATACCATTTTTAAGGGGAGTTAATTTATATTAACTACCAGAGCTTTATATGTCATATGTTTCAAACTTTAGGGACTTATTTGCAATTTAAGACTTAGTTGATTCTCACGGAATAGATTTAAGCTCATCAATTCTTCGAACACAATCTCTAATATATGTGCGTACTAGGTTTTGTTGATTCCGAGGTATCGAAGCCAGCAAGGGGGAAGGAATAGATATACAAGAAAGATAATGAATACACTTGATAGGATTCATACCCTATTCTTATTTTAGGTTATTTCGGGAAGATAAATGTCATAACCGCAGAGAAAATTAGTGTTTTAACTTGTTACTTTCGGGTGCACTATTTCAACTACATGGGGGTAGAGATATCTTGTGATTTCAAGTATGCGTCATATAAGATACTAGGGGGAAGTGTTGTAAGAAGATTATTCTAAGCGTGAGAAGATTGGTTACTGATTCAATAAATGCTTCCTCAAACGGTTAATCACTAAGCTTATTTATAAAAAGAATTAGTTGACAAAAGAGGTACACATAGGTTTGATACGTATGATGATTCTTTAAGTTAGTCAGTATTCTGCAGAAAGAAATGAGTACATCCGAGACTTAGTTGACTTAGGTGTTATCATTTCGACTACTTAAAGGGAATAATTGTGACATCTGGGACTTAGTTGACTTTGGTGTTACAATTTATATCATCTCTATCATGTAAAGAGAAATACGGACATCCGGGACTTAATTGACTTTGGTGTTACGGTTTCAAATTAATTGTGTACTTCAGATGTTTGGGCTTTTTACATCAAGACTTCTTAAAGCGGCCAACAAGAAATCTTTGAATCTACTCAAGAAAAGATTGCTGATTCGGGGGAAGCTAAGACAACTTCCAAAAGGAGATTATCGAGGCGGACTACAGATTGCTGTCGTGGATAAAATGACTTTGTTATTTTCGATTTGAACATATTCAGGTCCTGTCTCATACATAGTCTTGTGAATATATATATATGTAGTGTAGACTTGAAAATGGTGAATATTAGTAGTGCTTGAGTACAAATTTTTCAAGAATTTCTTAGTAAATTCAAAATCTTTCAAAATTATCGTACTCAACACTATCTTATATACCCTCAAATATTGAGGGGGAGCATTAAAATGTTCCTTATATGGCTTGTGAATAATTGGAACATTTCTCTCCTCGTAAGCATAAATTTTAATCTTTTGATATCCAAAATATCAATAGACTTGACATTTTTGATAAGGGGAGAAAATGTGATTAAAATATATGGCTAATAATGTGATTTTTTAAGATCTCAAGTGTTCGCTAACCCATATATGTGCTAAACTCTTTCGATTAATCGATGCACATATGAAGGGGGAGCAAATGGTTACGTGATTGGCTGAAATGTGGAAGTACCAAAGACCGACCATTTAAATTACCGTATTGGAGTTATAAGGTGGTTAAGTTTAGGTATCCATTCCCATGATCCAGCCAGAATTGGAGGGATCTACCCAGGGATATTCCACTAGATAGTGTAGTAGTCCTTAGGTATGAAAAAAGGAGTAAAAGTGAGATTAAGGGAAAAGTGCCTACTGAGATGGAGCTAGTACTGGAACAAACCCAACAAGGTACTGGTTATGAAGTCTCGGTAAGCGCTGAAGGGGTTGAAGAATTAAAAAGAAAAGGTAAGATAAAGGGTGAAAAGAAAGAAGCCCTCCTTACACTTAGGCAGAAACCGGGTCAATACATCTGCTGTCAAGAATCACAAAGATGATTGCTGACATTAAAGACTGACATCATGGACCCAGTGATGTATTGCACAAACCTCCCTAGCCACTCATAATCTCTTAAAAGATTTCTGTTTCATTTCTCACGGAGATTACATGCATTTCAATCAACTTTCTCACTCCGAGTTAGTTGGTATTGAAAAGGTGGCAGTCTGCTCTAGCCTCTGATCACTAAAACCAAAGTGCACTACTGAGTCTAGAGCCAAAAGAGATCATCCATAAATCTCATTAGGACACTTGTCAAAGATTATGCTTGTTATTTCACACAATAATCACATCTAATATATATATATTTATAGTCCTACGCATTATCCTTGTGATTTTGCCAGAACACCCTGAAGAAACGTATGGTGCGTTCTTATTGATCAAACTCTGTTCAGTATATGAATTGACGATTGATGATGAACTCTTGAAATGATTAACACTCTCGATGTGTCACAAAACCATTTTAGCAAGTGACGCGTCGATTGATTTTCAAATTGATTTTTCTATTCAATCGGTGAGACAGTAACTCACTGGTTCACTCTTATCGTGTTGTCTGCTTTAAGACGTTCTAATAATAAGAACATGGTTGAGTACGATGGAATTCTAATTACACGTGTGTAGAAAGATTCAATACTGCAAGTGGAATATGTCAGGAGATTCTTCTTAAATTGAATCTACCTGATCACAGGTTGATCCTCACGGATTCGAAGGTTACTCCGACCAAACACGGGCGAATGACAAAGCCATATTCGTCTCCCAAATTTATTGCTAACTGTTTTATTGCAGATTCACATAAAGATGGTCTTGGAGGTACCTGGTTCCAGCTGACTCACAAATTCACAGCCACATGCTCATACCCGACCGGACAAAATAAAAGACATCATGGAAAGCTCAAGTACTTGTTTCAAGACTTCCGATACTCTGATACCGTACGTCTTTCTTGAAGTGACGAAGCATTAAAGTCAAATAATTTCAAAGAAGTTTTCGTCACTCTGATACCGAACATTTTTTTGAAGTAACGAAGTGTTAAAGTTAAAGAAAAACTTTAAGAAAGATGCTTCATTAAAGCTTTTATGATATCAATCAAGAAAGGTCTGAGCCTTGTCGGTCCAAAAGTCACGAGTTTTTTTCATCAAGATGGCAAGAGGTTTACAGATGGCGAAAAGAGATTATGTTGGTTGATGATCTCAATGTGCTCAAGATCACATATTCCCATTACAAGTCAGATAAATAACATGCTCAGCCTAAGTCATTGATTCACTATGCATAAGAAGCAGACAATAAGATAAAACTATTACCACAAATAAGGACTCAAGATCAAGACAAGAAGCTTCAATGATATTATGCTCCAGGTCACAAGGATGTTCTCTAGATCACCTTAGGGAGGAGATTGTTGAAATACAAAAAGTGTTGATCATTTATGAGATCTCAACAATCGTCCCTTAGAGGGAGATTGTTAGAAATTTAGTTTTTAGTGAAGTGACGATCATTATCGATCTCACGAGCCTTTGTAATAGCTAGATAAATTGTATGGTTAAGTTAGAAAGCTAACCGGACCAAAGGCCCATGGATAAGCCCACTAAGGGTCCATGGCCGGCCATTGTATGTCATATATAAACCCTCTCCACACATGGAGAGGGTGTTGGTTGTTCATTTGTCACATTTTCACTTAAGTAATATTATTATTTTTTTTTTTTCTTTCTCTCTCTAAGTGTTCATCCAACCCCCCCCCCCTCTCTCTCCCTCTCTCTAAAATTCTAAGTGAATCAATCCATACTTGTGTTAAGATTATTCTACAATTAGCTGTATTTATCAGTTTGTCTGTTGCAATGGAATTGTTTGTTGGTCTAGTGCAGGGACGAAGACACATTGGCACTTGGATGGGCCAAGGCCAACCCCACGTCTGTTATGGCTACTAGTAATATAGATATCTTGCAAAGTATTTTGTATATAAAATTTCAACAGGCACACCCACAATAATTATTGAGAAAATTGTGTTAGTCTTTGTATTATTGAGAACTGATTGGAGAACTGGAGAATTTAGATCGTCAATGATAAAACCAACTTTGTATAATTATTGTTCTTATTCAATAATCGATATTGAACCAGTGAACCACAATTCTACATTCATTTTTTGGTTTCAAATAATCACGTATATAAAACGCATCCTGTGCGGTTCAAATGAAAAGCTCTTATTATACGACTCTTTAATTTTTTATTGTTTATTTTCGGTATATTTTTTAAATTTTTTGTTTTGGCCCACTCAACGGAACAATCCTGGCTCCGTCACTTCACGTGGCCAAAAGTCATGACATGTTTCCACTTTCTCTTGCATTGTGGGAGGAGTAATGCTATGCTCACATAAATTTTACATAATAAAATCCACACCATGAAGCGGCAACCTCACTTGTCCATTTAAATGTTTTCTCTCATTTTCTATTGGCTTCAATGAAAAAAGTAAATAAGCCACTCATTAATGTGATGTTATTATGTAAAATTTATGTGAGCATAGCATTACTCCTCCCACAATGCAAGAGAAAGTGGAAACATGTCATGACTTTTGGCCACGTGAAGTGACGGAGCCAAGATTGTTCCGTTGAGTGGGCCAAAACAAAAAATTTAAAAAATATACCGAAAATAAACAATAAAAAATTAAAGAGTCGTATAATAAGAACTTTTCATTTGAACCGCACAGGATGCGTTTTATATACGTGATTATTTGAAACCAAAAAATGAATGTAGAATTGTGGTTCACTGGTTCAATATCGATTATTGAATAAGAACAATAATTATACAAAGTTGGTTTTATCATTGACGATCTAAATTCTCCAGTTCTCCAATCAGTTCTCAATAATACAAAGACTAACACAATTTTCTCAATAATTATTGTGGGAGTGCTGTTGTATAATTTTATATACAATAATTACTTTGCCAAGATATCTATATTACTAGTAGCCATAAACAGACGTTTATTGGGGGTTGGGCCTTGGCCCTTCAAGTGCCAATGTGTCTTTCGTCCTGTTGCACTAGAACAACAAACATTCCATTGCAACAGGACAAACTGTATAAATATGGCTTTTTGTAGAATAATCTTAACCCGTATGGAATTGATTCACTTAGTATTTTAGAAGAGAGGGAGAGAGGGGGGGGGGGGTGGATGAACATTAGAGAGAGAAAGTAAAATAATAATATTAGCTTAGTGAAAATGTGACAAAATGAACAACCAACACCCTCTCCATGTGTGGAGAGGGTTATTTATGACATACAATGGCAGGACCATGGCGACCCTTAGTGGGATTATTCCATGGGCTTTGGTCGTGGTTTAGCTTTCTATTCTTAAACCATTACAATTTATCTAGCTATTACAAGGTACGTGAGATCGATAATGATCGTCACTTCATTAAAAACTGAATTCCTAACTTTCTCCTATAAGGGACGATTGTTTGAGATCTCATAAATGTTCAACCCTTTTTTGTATTTTCTAACAATCATACCCCTAAGGATGATATAGAGATCTCTCCTTGTGACCTTTGATATTAATCAGTGATGCTTCTTGTCTTTGATCTTGACGTCCTTGTTTGTGTAATAGTTGATCTTTTGTCTTGCTTCTTTGCATAGTGATCATTGACTTTAGGCTTGAGCTTGTTTATTTATCTTGACTTGTATGTGAATATGTGATCTTGAGCACATTGAGATCATCAACCAAGCATATCTTTTTCGCATTTGTAACTTGCCATCTTGTGAATGATGACTTTTGGACGAATGCTCATACCTTTCTTGATTTGATAGCATGAAAGCTTTAATGATGCATCTTTCTTAAAGTTCTTTAACTTTAACACTTCGTTACTTCAAAAAATGTTCGGTATCAGAGTGACGAAAACTTCTTTGAAATTATTTGACTTTAATGCTTCGTCACTTCATGAAAGCGTACGGGTATCAGAGTATCGGAAGTTTGAAACATGTACTTGAGGCTTTATGATGTCTTTTATGGTTTGTTTCGGTCGGGTTATGTGCATGTGGCTGTGATTGTGAGTCAGCTGGAACAGGTACCTAAGACCTTTCTTTATGTGAATCTACAATTAAAACAGTTAGCAATAAATTTAGGGGACGAATATGGCTTTGTCATTCGCCTGTGTTTGGTTGGAGTAACCTTCGTATTGGTGAGGATTAACCTATGATCAGGTAGATTCAATTTAAGAAGAATCTCGGACTGATTTCAGCTTGCAGTATTCGAATCTTTCTAACACACGTGTATTTTAGATTCAATCGTAATCATCTTGTTCTTGATTATGTAGAACGTCTTAAAGCAGACACACGATAACGATGTTCCGTGAGTTACTGTCTCGCCGATTGATAGAAAAATCATTTGAAAATCAATCCGACGCGTCACTGCTAAACATGGTTTGTTGACAATCTGAGAAGTGTTAATCATTTCAAGAGTTCATCATTAATCGTCAATTATATACAATAAATTAATGGAACAAGTTTGAATTCATTAAGTATGCTACAATCGTTTCTTTCCAGGCATGTTTGGCAAAATCAAAGGATAATGCGTAGGACTATATATATATATTTTATATGTTTATTCCGTAATTGTTGTGACTTAGCAAGCATAATTAGGGAAAGTGTCATATTGAGATTTTATAATTAGATCTCTTTTGGCTCTAGACTCAATAGTGCACTTTGGTTTTAGTGATCGGAAGATGGAGCAGACTGCCACCTTTTCAATATCAACTAAATCGGAGGTTGAGAATTCTTTGATAGAAAATCCGTGTGAAATTCCGTGAGAATTGAAACATAAATCTTTTATGAGATTTTGAGTGGCTAGGAAGGGTTATGCATTGCATCACTGGGTCCATTGATGTCAGTCTTCAATGGTCTGCAAATCCATTTTGTGATTTCTAGGACAACATATGTAGTGGACCCGGTTCTCGCCTAAGTGTAATGGAGGGCTTTATTTGTTTCACCCTTTATCTTAACTTTTCTTTTTAATTCTTTAACCCCTTCAGTGCTTACCGAGACTTCATGACTAGAACCTTGTTGGGTTTGTTCCAGTACTAGCTCCATCTCAGTCAGCACTTTTCCCTTATTCTCACTTTTACTCTTTTTGCACTACCTAGGAACTACTAACATCTAGGGAATATCTTGGGGTAGATTCCTCAAGTTTCTGGATGGGAATGGCGACTGGATACCTAAACTTAACCACCTTATAACTCCAATACGGTAATTTAAATAGTTGGTCTTTGGTACTTCCACATTTCAGCCAATCACGTAACCATTTGCTCCCCCTTCATATGTGCATCTGATTTAATTGAAAAGAGTTTAGCACATATATAGGAAGAGTTACACTTGAGATCTTAACAAATTCACATGATGATATATATTTTAATACATTTCTCTCCCCTTATCAAAAATATTATATACTCATGTTATTTTGGATATCAAGTGATTCAATATAACTGATTTCGGGGGGAAAGAATGTCGATTATTAACAAGCCGTATAGGAAAAATTTGTTTATTGCTCTCCACTCAAATTATGAGGGGAATTATATGTTGTTTGAGTTGTGATTTGAAAATTATTTAAATTTTCTAAGAAATTCTTGAAAAATTCATACTCTAACCACTTTATATGCCTAAATTTCAAGTCTTTCATACACATTCTATATATCACATGATTATTATATATGATGGTTTGACCTGAATGATGAGAACATCATTGACTCGAATCATATGGTCTTTGTAGCAGCCGTTTGGTTTCCCCGTAGTCTTCATAAGAAGTTGTCTTAGCTTCCCTACAAAATCACCAATCCTTTCTTGAGTAGATTCAAAGCTTTCTTGCAAGCCGCCTCAAGCAGTCGTGATGTAAAAAAACATGATATCCGAAGAACACAATTAATTCAAAACCGTAACACCAAAGTCAATTAAGTCTCGGTATGGTCCGAATTTCTCCTTTCACGATAGCGTTGATATAAAAATTGAACACCGCAAAGTCAAACTAAAGTCCAGGATGTCACAATTATTCACTCGATGTAGTCGAAATTAAAACACCTAAGTCAACTAAGTCCCAAATGTACTCATTTCTTTCTACTATTAATACTGACTAACTTAAGGAATCATCATACTTATCAAACCTATGTGTACCTCTTTTGTCAACTATTCTACTCTCTTTAAAAAAATTAGCTTAGTGATTAACCGTTTGAGGAAGCATTTATTGAATCAAGTTCCATTCTTCTCATGATAGTAATAAATCTCTTTACAAACACTTTCCCCCTAGTGTCTTAAATGATGCATACTTTAAATCACAAGATATCTCTACCCCCCATGTAGTTGAAATAGTACACCCAAAAGTAACAAGATAAACACTTATTTTCTCTGCAGTTATGACCTTTATCTTTCGGATTTTGAAAAACCTTATACGCACATGTACTCGATATCGTGTTTGAAGAATAAATAAGCTTAGATCTATCCCGTGAGAATCAACTTCAAGGCTTTTAAAACTATGAAAGTATTTTTAAACATTCCTAAGTCTTTTACTACTATGAAGTGTTGGCGATATTGATCAAATGTAGTTTAAAGCCTGAATTCACTAAGTTTTAAATTGCAAATAAGTCCCTAAAGTTTGAATTAAATGAAATCTAAATCCCTTGTAGTTAATATAATTAACTCCCCTTTAAATTGTTATACGTCATTATCAAAAACTTTATCCGTTTAGTCCGTGACTTATTTTGAAAGACCGTTTTAAAAGATTATTTGATGACACTTTTCCCCCTCAAATAATGACCCGTTTTTTATTTAAAGAGTTGTTGTCATTGTTTGAGTGGTCGAATTGTCTTTGAAAACCTTTTTGTTATTAATGAAACACTAATTCATTATGAATATAACTTTTTACCAATAAAAATAAGATTTCTCTTATTTTAACAAATAAATGCACTGACACGTACACTTATTGTATAAAGAAAGCACGGGTTGTGTTTCAAAGTAAAAACAAGCCTTTGAATGATTATGAAGTAATTTCCCTAGAAAAATAAATTTCTCATTGTGAGGTCAAGTTCTCTTTTTGAAATACTTTCCTTTAAGATGATGACCGGGTTGCTATCGGCAATAATAGCAAGCCATTTTGGCATGTTTTAAAAGCTTTATAAACTTCTGCTCGAACTTCATTTACAGTCTCGTATCATTATTAAATGACATTTCTAAGGCCGTAAATGTTATCGATTTTCATAAGACATGCCAGAGATACATATTTTTATATTTTTTTGATTTTTTAATTTTTTGTTTTCTTTTTGAAAAATGTATATGAAAGAAAAAATATTTTTGTGTTTTTATGTTTTCTTATGTACATATGATACAGGATATATCGTGAGTAACCACCTTTACTCGTCCTCTTCCGTAGGCATGCTTCTCATACCGAGCTTTTCGATCACGAGATTGAATCTTTCTCTTGGCAAGGGTTTGGTAAAGATGTCAGCCAGTTGATATTCAGTCCGAACAAAGTAGAGTTCCACTATTCTATTCTCCATCTGCTCCTTTATAAAATGGTATCATACATCAATGTGCTTGGCTCTTGAGTGTTGTACATTATTGTAGCATAGAGCAATCGCATTTTTGTTTTCGTAGTACAGAGGAATCTTATTGAAAGGATTTGAGCACAACACCCATATAAGGCAATATATTTTGCCTCTGTACTCGATATCGCAGTGCTCTTTTGCTTCTTAGAAGGCCAGCTAACAAGTTTATCACCTAAGAATTGAGCGCTTCCTGATGTACTGCGTCTAGTGTCCTGACACCCCGCGTAATCTACATCTGCATATGCTGTTAGAGACATACCGGTATCCTTCGAGTACCAGAGACCCATGTTAATGGTTCTCTTTAGGTATCAAAAGATC
>BQNB010110021.1:4870-22637 GCA_026074375.1 Tanacetum coccineum
TTTAATTTCAAGACTTATGGTGCATTTGGTTTGGGTTTAGGCATCCACAATATAACAATAAAAGAGGGTGAATGAAATTTTTGACTTATAGACATGAAATGGACGATAACTAAAGTTTACACGAAAAGATTTCGAGTTTCCGGGGTTCCGTTAGGTCAAAAACGCGAAAACCACAATTTAAACATTAAAGCGCGAAAATAACTACCGGGAGTGATCGTAAGCTACGAAACACTTAGAAAAGATAAATTAACTCATATATCATCTAAACTAATCAAAATCCGAAGTCGGAACGCGTCCGATGATGTTTTTCAGATTTACGCGGGTTAACTTCCCGGTAAACTGCCAGATTCAAACATAACGTATAAAAGTCAAAAATAATTGTCGGAAAGTTTGAAAATATTGACCTAAAATTTTTAGGGTGTGACATTCTTCCCCCGTTAAAGAAGCTTTGTTCGCAAAGCTTAAGACGCGGACTAAGGGTTAACGAAAAGATGAGGGTACTTTTTCTTCATTTGATCTTCACGCTCCTAAGTAAACTCAGGCCCTCGTCTCGAATTCCAACAGACCTTCACGATTGGAATGCGGCTCTGCTTTAGCCGTTTAACTTCTTGATCCATAATTTCAACTGGTTTTTCAATGAAATTAAGCTTGTCATCAATTTGGATCTCATCCAACGGAATAGCTAGTGGTTCGTCTACGAAACACTTTTTCAAATCGAAAATTTGGGAACCCAATTTTTTGATTTTATTGTTGCTACACGAAGGTATGTCCTCAGTGTATCCTAATCCACACTTGTCTTTTAACAGTTTTTGCATTTCGACCATTTTTCACAAAGATGAACTACTATTTTCGAAACTAGCTAGTTTTAGTTTTAGAGACTCAATTTCTATTTTAAGCTTGTCACAAACATCACATTTGTTACTTATTTCCTTACCTTTCTCTAATATGTCTATCTTGGTTTTAAGTTCGCTAACATTCCTTTTTAGTGATTCATTTTTGGTCTTTAGGTGTTTGTTCTTGTTAATAATTCTAAGACTAATTTGACAAAGTTTGTCATACTCATTTTGCCTAGACTCATTATCTAGTGATGAACTACTGTAATAAAGGGTGTCGGATAGTACCTCGTTTGAGTTAGCCATAAGACATATCGCCTCCTTTTTGGAGTTATCTCCATTGTCGCTCCAACTTCCGACGACAAAGGCCTTTTGATCGCAGAAAGAATTTTTAGGACAATCACTAATGAAATGATTTGGATCACCACACTTGAAACACCTTCGGTCTTCCTTCTTGTCCTCCTTAACTTTACGGAAGTTCTTTTTGTCATCGTAGGGTTATCGGATAAACTTGCCTCTTCTTCTAAAGAACTTTTTGAAGTCCCTTACGGCCATTGCATATTCTTCATCATTGCTATCCGAGGAAGATGCATCTTTATCACTCAAGACTTGTTTTGCTTTCAAGGCTAGAGATTTGTACTTTTCTTTCTTTTTCTTTACAATCTCCATGTCCTTCTCAAGTACTACCTCATAGACATTGAGATTACCAACTAGTTCGTCTAGATATAGTTTTGATAAGTCTTTGGATTCTTCTATCGCCGTTACCTTGTTCGCCATTTGGATGGAAGAGCTATTAAGAATTTCCTAACATGATTATGACTTGAAAAAGATTCATGAAGTGCTTTAAGAGAGGTAATAATGATATTAAATCTAGAAAAGGCACAATCAATAGTTTCATCATCCGTAATTGTAAACTCTTCATATTTTTGTACAAAAAGATCTATTTTATTATCTTTAACTTGTTTGTTAACTTGGTGGGTAGTTATTAAAGAGTCCCAAATATTTTGATCCGTGTCACACATGAAAGTTCTTTCATATTCCTTTTTAGGTAAAGCATTGTATAAAACCATTTTTGCTTTATTATTTTTAGAAAGCATTTTCTTTTGATTTTCATCAAGCTTTTCATATGAAGTAATTACATCCTTGCCATCTTTATCTTTAAAGGTAGGTTTGTAGTCACCATAGGCTATGATGTACCAAAGATCAATATCCTTAGATTTCACATAAGTTTCAAGACAGTTTTTCCAATATATAAATCAATTTGCCTCGAATAGAGGTGGTCGTTGCATAGATTGACCTTCTTTGTAGTTTTTCGAATCCATAATCGTTTAAAGATTTAAAATACAATTTATTTTAAAAACTTTGGTAACCTAGCTCTGATACCAATTGTGGAAAACTAGAAGGGGGGTTGAATAGTTTTCTTGATTATTAGTTGCCTTTTAAAACTTGTTTAAAACTTTTTGCGAAATGGTTAGGATATTGATATTTGATTATGATCTAAGAGATATAAAATGCAAGTAAAAGAGAGAGTATAGAAAGCGATAACCGGGACACAAGTATTTATAGTGGTTCGGCAACAAGGACACCTTCCTTGCCCTACTCCACTCCCCGAGTCACCTACTCGAGAGTTTGTTAAACACTAGTCACCAATCTCCTTTCAACCGGCGGAGAAGCCTCACAACGTGGTTACACTTCTTGTACGATACAAAGATAATCACCGGATTCTTCACACGATAGAATCAATATCAACACTACTATACTTGGTATACAACTAACAATGATATTCACAACTATAAACTACAGCAAGATGATCTTGAAGGAGTGATGGAGATCGAACACAAGGTACTTGTGACTTGGTCGTCTCGAACGCGTATTTGGCAATTTCTTCTTTGAAGGAAATTACCTACACAAGACTAAAGAAAGATATACAAGAAATAGAGAGAGAGAGAGAGATCAGACGATTAAAGAGTATTTTAGATGAGAAAGATGTGTAAAAACATGATAAATGGCTTGGTATTTATAGCCAAATTTTTTACTGTAGCATGGTTCTTCCGGAGCTATTAAAGAAGGGCACCGGCAGCCAAAAGCAAGGGCACTGGCCTACAGTAACTAAATCCGAATTTTGATTTGCAAAATCTTAAGAGATCATGTATAATCTTGTAAGATTGCCCTTGGATTTGCTGCATTTGATTAGGTCATGAATGATGTAATTAATCTAGAGTGTAAAAAAACATTTTTTTGTATAAAATCATACCCTTTTATTTTTTTTGTAACACTTTGTGTTTTTCTACAAAATTAAGTTTTTAGATATAGTAAGAGATTTGAGAATGATGTTTTTACTATGTTTTGTCATTAATAAAACCTATTGCTAATCTAGGAAGATCGTGAGATAATCATTTGTTACCGGTTTATTTGTATTAACATAAACATCATAATTCACCCCATGTACTTCGACTAACCCTCTTTCTGAAACAAAATTATGCGACTTAGTAGAAATACAAATCCTACCTGAACTCATTTTCGTCGATTCCTCACCTTCAAAAAACATGAATTTGTCAAACATATCTACTACTTTCTTGTATACATTTGATCCCCAAGCACATAAAGGAAGACCACGAATCTCAATCTAGATCATATGTTTATCAACTTTAAGAGAAGGTGTAGCAGTTTTGATGTAAGAATAAATACCCTTTAAGGAAGCATTAGTTTGGAAGTTATCTGCTGATGAACTCGAAGGGAATTGAATCCATATCCAAAGGCCCCCAGCATGATGAATTTTAAATTTCATAAAACCTGCATTCCTGCAAATCACATACATATTACTCATTGAATATCATTCTTAAGACTTCGACTTGCATCATCCTAAGAGCCAAGACACATTGAATTCTGTCATAAATCCAAGCCTCCATCATCATAAAGCATAACTATATTCTGAATATAAACTCGCTTAGGGACAAAAGCAATGGAGATACTTGTTAAACCCTAGCTCATAGAGACTCTACCCACTTCTCGCATTAATGGCAATCTATACACTAGTATCACTTGTCCAACTATCCAATGCAATCAGAACTTAGTTTGTTGTGAAAAACTATGTTCACCAGCTTAAGTCAAGCACGATCACTAAACCAATGGCAATACCCAATTAACTAGTTAAGCCATAAGCGTAACCTAGACCCAGACTAAGAAGGACAATTCTGGTGTACTCAGTCGGCAATAATGCGCTCGCACAGACCCAGCGCGGATAGTGTACCTCTAATCAAGAAAGGTAATAAATACCTATCATTGAGACTATCCAAGACACATAGAATCCGCATGGTCCACATTGTCTAGATCCATTTGAATGAATAGGTCCGCAATACAAAAAGACGCCTAAACAAGTATGCACTTGATAACATAAACCAAGCACTCCACAACGATAAATTAAGAAATCGATATAAACAAATACCAAACCTTCAGATCTTCATAATAATGGCTAATACCTGAAGGTATTAGCCTTCAAACGTCCTAATAAATACAAGAGTAATAATTTAGCCAATGTAAACAAACCGAGTTAATGAATGATACCAAAAACTTAACGATTACAAAAGTATATGGAATTACACGATGTCTTCCTATAGAATAGAATACGTTGCCGACTCTTCGCTCTTTTTTCTCCTCAGAAAATCAACTTTTATGGTTTAGGTATCCAGAATATAATTTAGCACACTTCAAACTCGTTTTTGAGTTTTCTATTTATAAGGTCTGGAAGTCGGTTGGATACGACGTATCCATGTATTGGATACAGCGTATTGGGGATTTCTTGGAGTAGGGACCACGTTTGATATCTTCCAATATATATAATTCCATATCTTGAATACAGCGTAATTGAGTCCCTCCGGATACAGTGTATTGATCTTCATTCCTTATGTGGTCGTTTGGTGATCAGGCACGGATACGCCGTTCTTTCTTGATGAGATACGGCTATTGTCTCAGAGATAGTAATCTTTTAAAATATCTTCATTAAGCTCCATAATTGCGCGCCTTTTGCTAAGTTTCCACCAATTACACCATAAATAACTACAATTCCTCAAATATAAACGATTAAGTAATAATTCGTTAGCAATAACTATATAAAATGATAAATAACAAGGAATAAATGATGCTATAAAATAGACATTATTTGATGTCATCAAATATCCCCCCACTTGAATCGTACTTGTCCTCAAATAGCCTTTGGATGTTTATAAAAATGTATCCCATAAGGATATTTTCTGTTAAAGCACTTATTCGATCTATTACAAGTACACAACCAAACACGTCACGAAATAGGAATATGAAAACACTCAAATCACTCAACTAATCTATGTGGTAACATGTAACTAATTCGCTCTATTGCTTGGTCGTGACGAGTATTCTATCATAAGCTTGTTAAGGATACACATCTCTACCACTAAAGCCAAGGAGTAACAAGTTTATAAAGGTAAATATGGGTTTTTGTATGGAAAGGCATACGGTTTGATCATTCTACAATCTTTCACCAGAAGTACCACTCCAACAAGGCAGCTGAAGCATACATACACACCCGGAACACCAGGATAGACATGTGTGTTCGATCACATCCCCATTCGAATTTAACCAACGGTTAGGATAAAGAATGATATAGGGTAGGAACCTTCTAACTTTCACCAAAAGTCGTAAACCAACAAGGCAGCTGAGACATGCATACATGGACGTAACGACGGAATAAACACGCACGCTCGATCACATCCTCATTCGCGTAAAACCAGCGGCTAATTATTTGGTGAGAGGGAAGTAAATTGTTGTTAAATAAAAATCAAGAAACAAATAGATTAAGCCTAAAGTACAAGTTGCTAGACACTCTTTTCCCGACCGTTATCATGAGTAAGACATAACTATTTACATCGTCTTGATCATAGATCAAAAACAACAACCTAAGTTGGCGTTCCCATAACGATCAACTTCCCAATCATCCCAAAACTTTACATACTTTACAAGGCAAGTGGCGATATCTTCCACTTTGTATAATACTCTACATTGTTGATTTTTAGACGTATCAACGAATAATCGATCCTTCATATAATTCCTTCGGTAATGCTTTTTGCGAAATGATTATCTTCAAACTTTCTTTCTCTTTTTTTTGTATTTTTTTCTCATTTTTTTGCTAACTATTCTTCAAATCTCAGTGTAGTTTCACCATCTTCACCATCATAATAATTCTGAATAATTCCTTCGGTAATTCTTCGTTCTCCGGTTTCACCAATAATTGTGACGGTAGTAAAAAATCGACATGAGCTTGACTACTAATATACAATTCCCAATTTGCATTGTCAAATTTCCAACCGCACCAATGATAAAAAATGACACAATGACTCGGGGGGGGGGAAAAATACAAACTTTACATTTTAATCAACTAGCAACATAAAATTAAACTTTAATCAAATAGGTAGGTTTAAGTGTAAGGGTGTAACGAAATAAATAGTTAGTGTAAATTCCTAAAAGGTTTGGCTCTACGGGTTGTTACTAGTGGATCATCACCTAAAGATGAGAAGTGGAAGGGTTAAGTGGATTAACTAACCGTGAGTTATTTAAATAAACAACATGTAAGGCGATATGGATTAATCCTAAATTTCCATTAAACAAGTTTTACTCCAATTAAATCCATAATACTTATTATTGTTGTCTCGAATAGATATACCAAGCCAAGTTCTAAAGTCTACAACATCACCGGCACACTCATATTTTGTGGATTTTGGGTAAACATTTAGAAACAGAAAGGTTAAATCCTCATATCTAACAAGGGTTATTGTGTGCGGGTTATATAACAAGTAATTTCACAAAAGTATGCTTGAAATTTTATTTAGAATTTTGAGCATAATTAGAGCATATTTTATTGTGAAAATTTAGAGCAAGTGATCATTCTAATTCCAACCCCCACTTGATTATACACGTCCTCTATTGTATATATAAAACATAAATACAGAAATTTAAAACGAATTAGAAATAAGAACTCCCCTGATATTTGCTTGGAAGATTCGCCATGTTGAGTTTATTAGCAAGATTGTGTGTTGAACAGCCGTCTTGAGGTTTCAAGACTCCAACACAAGATTTCCAGATTCGTAAATTCTTCACCAATATTCGTCGATATTTCCTTCACGAGGTCCTGCGTAAAATATAGGAAAAACCGGTTCATTCCTATCTTGGTACCTATGGTTAATTTAAACTAAAACAAACTAAATACGGGTCAGTCTGTAGATACGGCGTATCAAGTTAATGAATATGGCGTATTCGCAGAACTGACAATAATGTTTTTAAAGTGCATCAAAAGTAAAGACTAATAACGTCCAAACAGTCAATACGCCATATGGGGTGGAACGGATACGCCGTATTGAAGTCTGGGAAGACAGACTCGATAACAAAATTAAATAACATTCCGGGTTGTCTCCCGGGAAGCACTTTTGTTTACATCAAAGTCTTTAAGTTAGACTTTTCTCCAGCTTCCTTTTTATTCCGACTCATGCACGCTGATGTGCCCGCATGTGAGCCATTCTTCTGTCTTCGCATTTTGAATGTAATCGTCTAGGAATTAAAAACTCCATTTTAAAACCCCTTCAGCTTTGTAAGCAGCGCGAATCCGGTGCAATCACATCCTTCTCAATCACCTTTAGTAAATGTGGGATCTATTGCATGCTCGTTTAGTGTGGTGTTTAAAACCTCATAGTGATCGCACCTTTGGTATTTTACTTCATCATCACCTTATTAAGGTAATCATTCCTTCGAACCGTTTTGCTTTAATATCAGCTTCTCTTAAGAATGGTTTGCTAAAAATAACATCACCCATTCCTTCATCACGATAAGCATCTATATTTTCTAAAACTGCAAAATCTGTCATCACAGAAAAAGTTCCAACAAAGATAGGCACATTCATTAAGGCTCCTACAACATTATTCCCCTTTATACACCATCTTATTTTTTCATTATTGAATGTGAAATATTCTTGACATCCGATGTTGACAAAACATTAACGGAAAAAGTTAGCATGAGTAAATTCAAATCCTATCATACATGAAAACTTTAAGTTGTTAGCGTAATCTATATGGATTTTCTTATCGTCATCACAATAACTAGGGTAATCATTAATTCCTGTATCAAGATCTTCATTTCTAATTCTAAATTCCTCAATTACCTCACCTTCTTTAATGGTGGGCATCAAATCATCTTCTTGATTTCTCCTAAGCTCAAGTGGTTCGTTTAGATAATTTAATTCAATGTAATCTTCCAAGAAAGGGTCTAATGATCTATTAATCACCAAAGTTTCTCCCATAAGCCTACCTTCTAAATCAAGCTCCATTCGTTCTCTCAAACTTATAATGTAGACCCTCTTAATTATACTACTAGCAGGTTTAACTCTTTTTGAAAATAATATTTTCTTCCCCAACTCTTAAAGTAATTTTTATTTTGTAAACATCAATCTTAGCATGGGCGGTAGACAAAATGGTCTTTCAAGGATCAAGGGTACTCTGATATCCTTAGGCATATCTAAAATTATAAAGTCTACGGGGAAAGTAAATTTGCCAAATGCTACTAGTACGTTTTCAGCAATTCCTTTTGGATATTTCACTGTTCTATCTGCCAATTCTACTGTCAACCTAGTGTGAACTAATTCTCCTAATCTAATTAAGTAGGAGTCCAGGAGGCATAACACTAACGCTTAAAAAAAAAGCTCCTAAGGTCAACAAGGGCCGTGTCAAAACAGAAATAATTCATAAAAGCAAGTAAAGTGAAACTTCCTGGGTTTTTCCCTCCATTCGGGGTATAGGCGTTGAAGATATGTGAACTTCACAAGCTTCCGAGAATTTTGTCCATAGTATCCCCTCTTACTTCACATATGATTATCCAGACGACTTAGAAAAGGAACCGTCATTTGTCTTGCCTTGTATAATGGTGTACTGTTCTGTCCAGTGGATAGGACGTATTGGTTAGATCCAATACAGCGTATTGAGTTTGAATCAGCTTTAATAGAGGTTGAAATCGACTTGTCTAGTCTGCTCGGAGTTGTTTCAGTTGAGCGTGGTAGTCTTCCAAATTCCTTGATAAGGTGTATTGTTTAAAGTTTTGTGTATTTCACAAACTGGCTCATTTTCCTGATTTGAATTTTTAAATTTTGATCGAGGCTCCTTGGGTTCCTATGGCAGCTTCTGTTAAGCTCTTTCTTTGATCAAGTTAGAGTTTTCTTCATGTCTTTTTGCTGATTCACTCATGAATTTGCTTAAGGTATCTTCTATAGATTGCCTTCGTACCTGGAATGAAGGATTGGCATTGTTCCTTTGATAGTACCCTGGAGCAGTTGCTCTATATCCCCCTCCTTGAAAAGGTCCACCAAATTGTATGTAGTAAGCTTCTTCTAAGGTTTTCCCTTCTTCTTTCAGTGGGCAATCCTTGGTGTAATGGGGTCCTTTGCATTGCTCGCATCTAACTTGAGCATCATAAACTTTTTCATTCACTTTCTTAATCTCTATTCCAAGATTGTTTAGTTATGCTTGTATAGCAGCTAGTCCGTCAGAAGTCTCAGTACTTCTTCCTCTAGATGTTCCATTGTGCCATTTTTGAGAGTATTTAGCCATTTCTTAGATGGTTGTCTTAGCATCTGCAGCAGTCTTAGTTGGAATGGCACCTCTTGAGTTAAGAATCTGTCAGGTTGGAACATCCAACCCATTGTAGAACAAAATTACTTCCTGCATCTCAGTTAAATAGTGTTGGGGACACTTCATCAAGAGTTCTTTAAAGCACTCCCATGCTTGATAAAGGGTTTCATCTGGCTCTTGCTAAAAGTTGTTGATTTCCTCTATTTTCTTCGCAGTTCACCAGGTGGGCAATATTTGTTCAAAAACTTAGTCTTAAGATCTTCCCAAGTTTTGATTGAACCAGTTGGTTCGTTTCTCAGCCAATAACTTGCTGCTCCAGTTAAGGATATTGGGAAGACTCAGAGCATTAGTTGATCCACAGTGATGTTAGGAACATGGAATAAGTTAACTATTACGAGAACTTTCTCAATGTGTTCATTTGCATCCTTATTATCCGAACCGCTAAATGTGTTTTCTCGAAGCTTCTTAAGAAATTGTCCTTTTAGTTCAAATTGATCTTTGTTATCAATTTTAGGCCTAGCGACTCCCGATCCATAGTCCGTTCGGGTTTTGCTCATGTATTGCTCCATTGTTTCCGCCATTGCTTCTGCTTTTTCTTCCTCCGAGTATTCTTGGTCAGAAAGTAGATTGAAATCAGGCGATCTCAATCTGTCAAGACTTAGAGTCTTGAAGTGTCTCCTTGATGATCGAAATTCTCGTTTAGGTTCTTTGTAAGGTGTGAATAGTTCATTCGTAGAACTCCTTGTCATGCACTACCTGAAACAAGGGATAAACAATCAGTAGGATTTGTTCTGAACATAGAAAATTTTTTGGCATGAAAATCAAATATTTCAACTTCTGCTCCAGACGATCGATACGTCGTATCCAATGGAAGTGGATGCGCCATATTCAACTGTCGACCAAGACAGTATATTTAAGAAAATAATTAAATACGCAAACAATTAAACTCAAATATACAAGATTTACAGAATATACAAGAATATACACGAATCTAAATTACACTAATCCTAATGGTTAGATCTAATCTAATGTTAAAAACCAAATTATCAAATAAAAATCAAGATTAATTTTCACTCCTCAGCAACGGAGCAAAAAACTTGATGTGTCGTTGTGTGGTGTATATTTTATTGATTCAAGTTTTAAATTTATGTTTTGCCGACTAAACCAAAAACAACACTTTAACGGGCAGTATACCCGATTGGTAGTAGTTTCGTGGTAAGTAAGGTGTTGAACACTTGAAACGAGGTTAAATATATCAATTTAATTAATATCTCACTTTAAACGGTATTAGTACCCGATCCGGTAGTAGTTTTCTGTTAAGTAGGGTGTCCCGAACACTATACATTGAAGCGAGTAAATCTAATTCAATTTAATTAATATCTTGGTTATCTATTCTATGTTAGCTCTATTCTATTATAAACCTTTGTTAAACCTATGTCAGTCTAAATCCTAATTCTAATGGGAAAAGGGGGTTTTCAGCCTGAGAGACTGGCACGGTCTGGTTGGTGACTACAATCAATTCAAGGCACTTTTACCCACGTAAGCTAATTAACAAAAGATAAAAGAGCGGTCGAACCTTATATAAGAAAACTGTATTAACCATTATTAATCCGATTAGAAAGTTGGTTGTTTATTAAGTGCAATGATTTCTTCTCTCGAGGTGGCATATCATTCTTAAGACTTAGGCATTACATCATCCTAAGACCTAGACACATTAATTCTGTCATAATTAAAGCATCCACATAAAACATCCTTATTTGCGTATTATAATCTATCTTAGGGATTAAAGCAATGGTGATCTTGTTAAACCCTCGCTCATAGAGACTTTCCCACTTATCGCTTAACGGTAATTTATACACTAGTAGTCCACTTGTCTAACTATGCAATGGAATCAGAATGTTACTTGTTAAATTATCTAGGTCACCTGTGTAACATTTCTCATTTTTAGGTTATTTATGACTTTAATTAATTCCATTATTTATTTTTAGAGTTTTACGCGTTCGCTTTTAATTATTATCTTATAGTTAAATCGCGTAAACTAAAAAAATCAACATTCAATATAAAACGAAACAACGTAACACCAACAAATTAATTTACATCAAGCAAGTGTTTATGATTTTAGGAGTAATAATTTATACTTTTTTGAATTTATTTTTGTATGGTTACGTAAAACGCTTACGGCATTCGCAATAAATTACATTCGAGCATACCGAAAAGCCCCTTTACCACTAGCACTCAAAACAAAGACCACTTTTATATATACCAATACCCAAAATTAACTTTATTTTATTTATTATACGCCCTCAAAACCGGATCCAACATGTATGTGCAAGAAATAAAACCTTAAAACCCACTAACTCTTCATTTACAACTCATACCTTACACAAAGTGTACCCTAAATCCCACTCTTCCATAAATTGGCACATCATGTGTACCCTAACTCTTACAACCTTGTACTTCAAACCACCAGCTCCCGATGGTAAAGGTTAACTTTGTTTAGGTATTTCTACTTGTTTAATAAAAGGAAGTAAACAACTACATCCATTACATTCACTAAATAATTCCACCAAGCACCCAAAACTCTCTTTTTATATCGAAAACCTACGGCCAAACCTCTATCAACTAGGTTTCATTTTCCTTTTGGTTCTAAGAATTCCCAAGCACTACAAGGGTTCACTCTAAGTATATCTAAGGTTGCTCAAGGTGTTAACAAGCTTGGATTCGGGTTTAACAAAGAATTATCAAGAAAACATATCTAGGGTTTTCTTGATTAGGGTTTTGATTTTGGAGCATTTTTGTGTGAGGTTTATATCTTGTGTTCTTCATCCTATACATCCACTTTAAGGTCTATTTAAGGTATTTAATATTCATTCATTTACTTACTTAATTATATATTTGTTATATTATGTTAATCACCACCTAAGTTTTATTTTTGGAATTTACAAAGTAAAAACATGTATGTACATACACAAGATTATTTTTCATGGGATAAAAATGATGTCTACCATATGTCAATATGCTTAAAATAAGAGTTTACAAGTGTTGAATAGTTTATATAATTATTTGTTAAGTTTTGATTATTTACTTAATTATAAAGTTCATGGACTTAAATAAATATGTTGGACTTATTTCTTGGACAATATGGACATATTATGATATAGAGGACTTAATATATATATAAGATGTGTATTTTACAAATGAGAGGACTTGTGATAATTTACATAAGTTATTAATACATAAAAACAAGTTAATTAAAAGTTATAAAACAGTTCGAAGTTACTGTAGCAAACAGTACCTGGGAAAAATTATTTTATGTTTTTTTTTAAATAATACATTTCATGACGATCGTAAGCATGTAAGAAACTCGCAAAACGGATTTATAACGAAGAAGATATGACATTTCAAAGTTTACGTAAATTAAAACGTATAAAAGTGATTTTATAAAAGTAATTTTATAAACCTACCTACTGTTTCAGATCTAATTTATAAAAATTCAATCTTTTAATAACATAGTAATTTTTACTGATGAATCAGAGGACTAATACACTCGCGAAAACGGAATTAAAAAGAACAAGTTACAGTATTTATTAAGTTATAATATAACTAATTAAATAAAAGCAGTTTTTGTAGTAACTGACATGAACAAAATGTTTACTGTTTCATCAGAGGTTAGATTTTATAAATATGATCTTCTGATAATTTTCTTAATAAACGAAGATCTCAGGGCATAAGAAACTGACTTGAGAAAACTGAAATTAAAATGAACAAGTTATCGTATTTATAAGTTTCATATAATTAATTAACTATAACAATAGTTTTAAGAACTGTTATGAACAGTAAATTGTTACTGTTTCTCAGAGGTTTAATTTTATAGATCTAAATTTTGATAGATTTTCTTAATACGAAGTCGTGGACATAAGAAACGTATAAATCGGAGTTAAAACGATAAAGATATGAGGTTTTTAAAATCCACGCGCATTTATTTTTACTTTTATACATTATTTTTATAAAACAATTAAATTAATAATGAAATATCATTATGAAATTAATAAAAAAACATTAATCATATATTTTTTTACAAATGATACATTGTAAATAAAATACCAATTTTCTTGACGAGTTACAAGTACATATACTTTTATTTAACAAAGTGCGGGTTAATTATTAATTTAACTTTTAAAGATTTAATAAAAACTATTAGGTGGTGGTGTGACTATATAACATGTGATGCTTTATTTATATATAATACATTATACTCATACAACCTATAATTAATTAGGTTGCATCGTATTGGCCGAGACATTCATTTATTTGACTTTAGATAATCAATCATTCCACTTACTGTGAGTATTATAGCCCTCTCATTCACTTGTTTTACATACATTACAAATCTCGAGGGAGAATACATGCTCAATACAACTTATTTACATATTCGTTTACAATATCTTTTACATACTATTCTTTTGGTTCTACATTTACTCTTACATTTTTGGCGACTATTATAAGGATTGAAATAATCATACATACCTTGTAAATCTTTGGATTCCAACATTTACATTTATACTTACAAAACTCTATGAACTCACCAACTTTAATGTTGACACTTTTAAGCATGTTTTTCTCAGGTGAATTAGATGCTTGGCTTACTTAATGTGCATTGGAGTCTAAATTTGATAAGATTTCATTCATGGATTTCTTCTTACATACAAATGATCAAATCTCGTTGTATTACTTTTAAGCTTTTCATTATGATGCAATTATGGGACAAATGTTATATCAATTTCAAGAAAATCAACGAGATTACTTTTCAAACGACACATTTAGAGGTCGTTCTCTTGTATCCTGAGCTGTTGTATTATGAAGTAACGCCTCCCATACCCATATTCCGCTGCGACCCATTTTGGGGGTGTTACAACCTGCTAGTCAACACGATCAATAAACCATTGGCTAATAATCCAATTAACGTAGTTAAGCCCGAAGCGTATCCTGAGACAACAGACTTAGAAAAAGGACAATATTATGTGTAACTATAATTCTAGATGTATAAATCGCTATATGGAGAGCTATCCCGGAGTCTATATCTACTTGGTCCGCTTCACTAGATCCAGTTGAATGATAGGTCGTATACAAAAGTGCGTAAACAAGTATAAATAAGTGATAAACAAAAGCATACAAACGATAAAATCATGAAATCGAAAAAAACAAATACTAAACGCATTATCTTCATAATAATGGCTAATACCCGAAGGTATTAGCCTTTAAACGTCATAATAAATACAAGAGCAATTATTTAGCCAAGGTAAACTAACCGAGTTAACGAATGATACCAAAAACTGAACGATTACTAAAGTATATGGAATTACATGTTGTCTCCTATGGAATTGATAACTTTGCTCGACCTATTCTGCTCTTTTTCTCCTCTGAAAATCGAATTTTATGGTTTAGGTATCGAGAATATGATTAAGCACACTAAAAACTTGTTTTTGAGTTTTCTATTTATAAGGTCTGGAAGTCGGTTGGATACGGCGTATCCAAGTGTTGGATATGGCGTATTGGGGATTTCTTAGAGTAGGGACCACGCTTAATATCTTCCAGAATATTTAAATACTATATCTTGAATACGACGTATTGAGTCTCTCTGGATACGGCGTATTGATCTTTATCCTTATGTGGTATTTGGTGAGTGCAGGCACGGATACACCGTATCTTCTTTGATGGATACGGCGTATTGGTCTTCAGAATAGTAATCTTCAAAATGTCTTCATTTAAGCTCCAGAATGCGCGCCTTTTGCTAACTTTCACCAATTACTCTATAATTACTGCAATTCTAAAATATAAATGATTAAGTAACAATTCTTTGCAATAACTATACAAAATAGGTTAATAACATGGGATAAATGATGCTATAAAATAGACGTTATTTGATGTTATCAGGAACTCGTATTTCTTGTGTGTTTTTTCGGTGTGTCTAGAATGGTTGAGATTGCCATCTATTTATACACATTCATATGGTAACATATGGTGTAATGGTGCAATCAATATTGGTTAATGACTCATTAATTTGCTGTTATAACTCATTAAAGCAAAACATAACCACCCATTTAAGAGTAATCAATTTGCTGTTATAACTCATTAATCAAAACATAACCGCTCATTTAAGAGTCATTAATTTGCTGTTATAACTCATTAAGCAAAATATAACCGCTCATTTAAGAGTCATTAATTTGCTGTTATAACTCATTAAGCAAATCATAACAGCCCATCAATTTGCTATTATTACTCAGTGTTAACTAATTTCCTCCGTTCCAACTATCCTTCTTTGAGACTCAATATCTCATTCCCACTAACTCTGATTTAGAAATATAATGGCTCGTCCTAGAGCCTTAAACATAATAATTATATTCACTAATAATTATATATGTCCAAAGTTAGTGAAAACACATTTTCCACTAAAATTTTCTGTAACACTCCCAAATTGGGTCGCAGCGGAATATGGGTCTGGGGGTGGTACTTCATAGATCAATAGCACAAGATATATATAAGAACGACCATTTAAAAGTCGTTTAAAACTAATACATTGGATTTAACAAATTGTTGTTACATAAGTCCGAAACTTCACTTGTTCATTGTTCAAAATACAAAGATTTTAGTCTATAACAAATATATTCCCAAAATGTAATGCAACCAAATCTTTAATGCATGTGACTTCCAAAATAACGACCACCAATGTATCCATGGTCTTGTACCACACTGATCTCCTGAGAAAACATCGCTTAAAACGTCAACAATAATGTTGGTGAATTCATAGGTTTGTAAAATGTATAATGTATAACCGCAAGATTTTCCCATGATAATGCAACAGATGCAAACATCATAAAATGTAATTACGTTTTCCTAAGCTCATGACACTGAAGCTCGACATGTATGAATTGCAATATAAATTGCCAACATTGCCCGTGATGATGTTCTAACCCGCAACATCCCGAATTCGACATGGTATACGTTCGTTGTTCGGCATACCGGCACAATGAGTATGACTCACCCGAATGGGGATGTCAATCCCAAATAGATCTATTTATAACATTTGCGCTCACAACAAGTAATTGACAGTTCATGATAATGGGCTCAGAGGGTTATCGCTACTTTGACAAACACGTAATCGAATGTAAAATGTCCACTTGCGTCCAATTGTAAAACATGCATATGTTTCTCACCCCAAAACTTGTAAATCATTCATAAATGTAAAACGTGGGGCTATGAACTCACCTCGAGTGAGTGAATCGGTAATGTAAATCACAAACAGAAAATGCGTCACGAATACGCCGGAATGCAACCTAATTAATTATATGTCGTATGAGTACTAAGTACTTTGAATAACTAAAACCGTATATAATTCTATATAGCTACATCACCATCTATTCATATTAGTGAAATCATATTTATAAAGTAAAAACGTTTATAAATATCTCTTTAGTAAAAATGGCGTAACTTTATCGTTTTAAGTCCGTTTCTTACGTTTCTTATGTCCACGCTTTAGTATTAAGAAGAGTTATCAAAATATTACATTTTTGTATTTTTAGTCCACTTGTGAACAATACTTTTTACTGTTCATATACTTTTATAAAATTATTTTTATAGAATTAATCGTCGTAAACTCGTAAATGTCATATCTTATTCGTTTTAATTCTGATTTTAGTGATTCTTTCTAGCACGTCTTCATAATTAAAAGTTTTATCAAACTAATGTATTTTTCAAAATTTATCTGAGATGAATAGTGATTTTTACTGTTCATAGTTTATATAATTATTTTTATAAACTTTAATTATCGTAAATACGGAAAAATCCATAACTCCTTCATTATTGATTGAAAAATTATGATTCTTAATGTTTTGGAATCTTAAAAATACATACTTTCTGTGAAAAATAACCAACCATTTATATCAGATGTGGTTTGTAATAGTTTTTATAAAATTTCTTTTATAATAGCGTTTATTATCGTATAACTTACAAATGGCGTATCTTCTTCGTTATAAATCGGATTTTTGAGTTCCTTACATATTTGGAATCCTCATGAGATATAGTATTTAAAAAATATAAAACGAATGCTTTATATTTCAAATTAAAATAGTCCCTTTGTACACTTGTTAAAAGTCCTCTACCACACAATATATCACATGTCTTAGATACTTAAGGTCCTTAGTTCATAGATTGTCCTAGAAATGTCCATGATAATAAGTCTACATATTCCATTTGCTTATAAATTTAATAAGTAAACCTTTTATGTAACTAGTT
>BQNB010110022.1:0-22637 GCA_026074375.1 Tanacetum coccineum
TTTGTAAGAATTCAACCAACTCTATTTTTCTCTCTTTATTTCTCTCTCTAACTTCTCTCTACAATTCTTCCATATCATCTTATCTTATTTTCTTGTTCATAATAATGAAGTGAAAGTGATATTAAGGGTAACCTACACATTGATAAGGTGAGTTCATAGTCTCACCTTTACATGTTTTCTAAATCCCGTGGGGAGATACATGCTATAAACTATGAATACACGTGTTTTACAACTGTATACTATCCTGATATATTATTGCCTAAGTTTGCTTTCACTGCCAATATTTCTTAATCATGAACCATTACTCACTTGCGAGTGAACGTGAATATTGTGGATAGATCTATTGGGGATGACGACTCCCGTTGGTGTACCCGTACATGGGGTAACCAAACGCACTATATTTTAGAACAAATGATAACTTTGGCAAGTTATATTTTCTTAAGGACAGTTGTTCCTTTAAGTCGTTAAATTGACTTCGGATGTTAATGTTTGGTTGCATGAGCTTAAGGCAATAATACTGTTTTTTTATGATAATTCTATTCGTTGCAAGTATTACCACTTATGATGACTTGTATTCAAACATTTCATTGCAAACACTGTGAATTTCACTCAACCGTTGTGTTGACCATTTTAACATGTTTATCTCAGGTAATTGAGCAATCTATGTCACGGAGTGGGATTGGACATGAGGACGTCCAAACCTGTTATCATTCAACTTTATGTTTTGAAATGTATTTTGGGACCTCTTTTGTAAAAACTCTGATGAATAATGAAGGGTTTTAGCCGTACAATAGCAACGTACTTTCTTAAATGTTCCGTTTTGGTACGTGAACTTTTTTTGTTCCACTTAATGTAACGAACTTTCAAGTTTTGTGTTAATTTGCACCAACCTTGACTGGCAACCGGGAAAAAAGTTATAAAACCGAAAAAAAGCCTACGTGGCATGTTTAATACTTTTTCTAATGTTCCGTTTTGGTACGTGAACTTTTTTCTTATGTTCCGTTTTGGTACGTGAATTATTTTATACACACGTTTTTATACTCACGTTTTTATACACATTTTTATACACATTTGTGTACACGATTTTATGCACACATTTTACACATATAAAATGTGTGTATAAAAACGTGTGTATAAAAATGTGTGTATAAAAACGTGTATAAAAATGTGTATAAAAATATGTGTATAAAAGTATGTATAAAAATATGTGTTTAAAAATACGTGTATAAAACGTCTATAAAAATGTGTGTATAAAAACATGTGTATAAAAATGTGTATAAAAACATGTATATAAAAATATGTATAAAATGTGCATATAAACGTGTATAAAAATATGTCTATAAAAATGCGTGTATAAAAATGTATGTATAAAATGTGTGTATAAAAATGTGTGTATAAAAACGTGTATAAAAATATGTGTATAAAAACGTGTATAAAAATGTGTATATAAAAGCGGGTATAAAAATGTGTATAAAAATATGTGTATAAAAATATGTGTAAAAATATGTGTATAAAAGCATGTGTATAAAAATATGTGTATAAAAATTTGTGTTTAAAAATATGTGTATAAAAATGGTATAAAAATGTGTGTATAAAAATGCGTGTATAAAAATATTTGTATAAAAACGTGTATAAATTAAAAAAATAATTAGAAAAAAAAATAAACAATCGTTAATATAAAGGACTAACGTTGCAAACATTCGTTGGCTAAAAAGCCTAACGTTGCAAACGGTCGTTAAGTGGAACAAAAATATAGCTGATTCCGGTAAAACAAGTTTGATGGCGCAAATTAACACAAAACTTGAAAGTTCGTTACATTAAGTAGAAAAAAAAAGTTTACGTACCAAAACGAAACATTAGAGAAAGTACGTTGCTATTGTACAGCTAAAACCCAATAATGAATGATAACTTATCTTTCAAAAACGTCTCTTTTGAATCGTTTTCTATTATTGTAACTATGATTCATGAAGTAATACCTCAGATTAGCTTCCGTTGCTATATGTCAAATATGGGGGTGTTGCAGTTTCCTTTTGTGGTTGCTTGCAAATCTTAATCAAATCTTCCCTAATCTACAATATTCTTATTCTATAAGACTAATTCAAAGTTCAAATTCAAATATACATTTTATTAAAACATTTTTTACTTGTAAAAAAATAACTTGTAATTTATCTTTTGTAAAAATGTTTTGTACACAACTAATGTGTATGAAAAATATTTCTTTGAATGTAAAAGTTTTACGATACCCTTATTTTTACCTTAAATGATTTACGTCAAGTAGAAACTTATGTCTAAATAAAAATGTTTACGTCAACCTAAATGTTTACGTTAATTGGTTTGATCATAAAGTGATATAAAAAATATATCCAAACCTGTGTTGAAGCATACTTCATACGTCGAGAGAAGTTGATTAATGTATGATTTGATTATTCGTGGTTATGAGTAACTTGCGTACTTTACGTTATGTATTACAAGTTACATGATTGTCATCACCAAAACACAAAAAAAACTATATAAATTAAATATCGTAATATTTGCGCTGACATATATTAATATTTGCTTTACTACCACACGTAAACACAATAAAACCTAATTTTCTTATGCTTGCTACAATCGATTAAATGTTACTTTCTTTAGATTACAAAATGAAAGGCATTTTATTTTATCTTTTTAACGTAAAGAAAAAAACTGTAAGGTTAGCGGCAACAAGGAGTCACGAATTTCAACTTTATTACCGTCATCTCGGTGTCACATCACTTTCTCTCTTCACAATCAACTTCACTATCAATATAGTGTAACAACACAACCAACATCACCACCGAAACATACCGCATTTAAACATAAATATACCCATAAAAACCAAAATATCACAAAATAACCCCTCTCATAACTCGATCATACGAAGTCCTTCCATTTTTATCCTAAGACGCATCTTCTGAGTGTAGTAAAAAGCACGAGTCTTGATGGGGGAACCACCTAGGCAAGAGACGTGTCTTGCGCGTCTTACTACGAGCAGTCTAATCAAAGTTTCAGAAACTGTCCTTAATGCAGAAATTGTCCTTGTGTTTTGTGTAACATTTGTATGAGTTTCTGGTTAAGCACCATTTCCTAAACATATTATATCATCTAAAGTATATATAACTAGCTTATAAAGGATTTCAATGTAAACCTATGGACTTATCATTTGACATGGAATATAGATGAATCACAACATAACAAACAAACTTGTAAAATCTTTGTATAACTTAAAAGCGTGTGCCAAATTGTTTGCATGTCATTTTTATTGGAAGCTAATGCAATAGGCCGTCCCACATAAACCAAAGATGTGAGCAGGTAGTTTAAAGTCGTTGGTTTTCACTATGCATTAGGAGTTAAAAAGAGTTTGCTAATCTTGACAAACCCTACATTAACCAATAACTAACCTCCAACGCCACAAATTGTCGTTTCCTTCACACAGTTCACCCTTAAAATACACCAAGCCATAGCCTCAGCTTCAAAGTTTCGTTAAACCACAATGATACATGCCTCCATGGCCACTTCCTTGCAAAATGACATGAATACCTTAATCAATGAAAGTTCATGCTTAAAACTTCAACCTACATCTCCTAATGAGTCCGATAATGCGAAGAAAATGCCATCACCAACATCATCTTCATCCGATCTCACACCTTCTAGCCTTACCTTTCCTTCACTTAAATTTGAACCGTTAGATCACGGGGACATGGAAATTCAATCTCCTGATACTCACTCCTTGTGGGAATCATTTTTCTCTGAGCAACTTGAGACAGATTTTATGATCTCGTCTCCAGTCAGGACGTCTGCCCCTTCGTCCTCTCAGTCTTCTAGTTTTAATCATTACCCGAATAATAATAATCTGTTGAATGGACACGCAGCTTATAGTTGTTCTCCGCCTAGAACAGCTTCTCCTTTGGCACCTTTTAACAACAATAATGTTAACAAACCGAAAGGAATGAGTCCCCTACAAAGGGTATTTAGTAACTCACCTAATAATCAGTTCATGGAAGTCGAGACTATTTCTTTACCGTCTCTTGAGAACTTCTTAAATGAGTTGGAAGGAGATAATGACTTCTTGTCTTACTCCACCACTGGTGTTGCTGGTGTTAGTACTTCTGATCATTCTTATGATTCGCTCACGACTATCCCAGCGTTGTTGGACTGCTTGACGTTGCCTAGCCCTTCTAGATTCTATGGTGAATCTAATGCAACGGTGCATGGCGGTGGTTGTCTAGGAGGCGGATCATCCACTGAAAATGATCAGATGTATCAGCAAATGAGACCTGTTGCACCTTCAAACGCACCACTTATGGAGCAACTGGAACAGGAGAGACGTGAAGAGAAACAACATAGACAACAACCACGACAACATGTTCCTTCAAGACTACAACCTCAACAACCAATGAGTCATAACCACCTTATGGTGCCTCCTCCAGTTGGCGGCGAGGTTTGCATCTCTCGCTATGGTCTCACTATGCATATATAATTTTTAGACTTCTGTACTAGCTTGTAAGAATTATATATATCATCATCCTCCTTCTGACAAACACCATTATTAAAGACTTCTGTACTAGCTAGTAAGAATTTTTTAGTTTAGGTAGTGGATGGGGTCATGGGGAATGATTTGAGATTCTTATTCAACACGTACACAAAGAGAATAGAAACTGCGATCCACATCGTCAATTCTTAAAATTGTGTAGAACACAAGTGATTACTATAGCTTGGAGCATCATTTGTCATAACGAAATCGTGTATACAACCTTCCAGGAATGCTTATGATTCGCTTGAGATCATATGTATGGGTACTTCAGCGTATGGGTTGGACACGAAAAAAAAGTAACATGTACTAGATTACAGAAGTAATTTAAATCATGTGTTACAGAAGTACTAGATTACAGAAGTAATTTAAATCATGGTTACAGAAGTAATTAGTTTTATAGATAATAGACTCGAAAAAAAAGTAACAACATGATATATATATAACACCATAACTAAATTCAGTTAGATTTTAGTGTTATTTGATGCGTATGTATATTTATGCACATGTACTAGATTACGAGTATAGCATAATTTAAATCATGTGTTACAGGAGCATGATAGTGGACTCCAACTAGTGCACCTTCTACTAGCATGTGCAGAAGCAGTTGCCAAAGAAGACTTCATGTCAGCAAGAAAGTACCTTCACCACCTTAACCGTGTCGTCTCACCACTTGGTGATTCCATGCAACGTGTCGCCTCATGCTTCACAGAAGCCCTCACTGCACGTCTTGCAGCCACGCTCACCACAAAACCATCCTCCTCCACCCCAAAACCAGCATTCACTCCTTTCCCTCCCAACGCAATGGAAATTCTGAAGATCTATCAAATCGTCTACCAAGCTTGCCCATACATCAAGTTTGCTCACTTCACAGCCAACCAAGCCATCTTTGAGGCATTTGAAGCTGAAGAACGTGTCCACGTCATCGACCTTGATATCCTCCAAGGTTACCAGTGGCCTGCTTTCATGCAAGCACTTGCAGCAAGGCCCGGTGGGCCACCTTTCCTCAGGATAACTGGTATCGGCTCATCTCTCGAAAATGTTACGGAAACTGGCCGGTGCTTGACAGAGCTTGCCCACTCTCTCCACGTCCCCTTTGAGTTCCACGGGGTTGGTGAAGAATTAGAAGATTTAGAGCCACATATGTTTAACCGAAGAGTAGGTGAAGCCCTAGCAGTCAACTCAGTCAATCGGCTTCAACGAGTCCCGGGTCACTCTCTTGGAAACTTACTAGCAATGATCCGCGATCAAGCCCCAAATATTGTAACCATCGTGGAGCAAGAAGCCAGCCATAATGGGCCTTACTTTTTGGGTCGATTCTTAGAAGCATTACACTATTATTCTGCAATCTTTGACTCTCTGGATGCAACATTCCCCGCAGACTCAGCCCAACGGGCCAAGGTAGAACAGTATATTTTTGCACCAGAGATAAGGAACATAGTGGCATGTGAAGGTGCAGAGAGAGTGATGAGACATGAAAGATTGGAAAAATGGAGGAAGATCATGGAAGGGAAAGGGTTTCAGGGGGTGGCACTAAGTGAGAATGCAGTGACTCAGTCAAAAATATTACTGAGTTTGTACTCGTGTGATGGGTACAGATTAACCGAGGATAAAGGTTGTTTGTTGTTAGGATGGCAGGATAGATCACTTCTTGCTGCTTCTGCTTGGAGATGCTAATACATGCATAGATTCATTTTCTTTGAAGTTTAATTAATACCTCAGCATTATGTTTGTGCTTAATATTTTATTTTGTTCACCCTTTTTTTTTTAGTCTCGGCCTTGAATTGAAGAGATTACTCAAGTGAAAGGCCAAAATGAAAAGGGAAACAATGTGTAACTTTCATTTCCTATATATCAGACAAATAAACTTATAATGTTTACAGTGTCTTTCTTTAACAAGATTTATTAGCAATTCAACAAATTAATATACATATTTCAGAGGCACTCCCTAATCTGAATTTTATGTTGTGTTTTCATAAGTTAACTAGTATCAAGATCACTAATTATGAAGACTCTTAATAGTATTAGAAGGGACAGACCGCAAGCGGAATGAAACCATCACAGTGAAAGCCTAAATGCAGGTTGTCTAAGTCTTCTTAACAACCTAAGTGTTCTTGGTGCATAATTTTCTAGTTCCTTAATCTTATTAATTATGGTATTCATTGTATTTGGCATGAAAATATAACGATCAGAATTGATCATCCAAGGACAAGGTAGCTCAAAATAATAGTGACAACCCTTCTTAATTGCAGTCAAGAAGGATCATAAAGTTGACTTTCTTTTTAGAACATTAGAGGCCATCAAGGTATTTCAACCTGAAATATTCTTTAACGCATCCATGTTTTACTATACTGTGATATTGTTTCTGATAGTTCTCTATTTGGCCAAAAAAATGTACAGGGAGCATCGGGTTATGTCTAATCTCAACTCCAGTCTTATGAGCGCTATGCTTGATTCATAAAGGACCTTACTTTCAAAAATAGTAGGATTAATCTGTTGGAGTTTTCTACTAATAGTCTTGTTTATAGTTGGTTCTGTTACACCTTTTTGTTGTAGTCGCCATCATTTTGACCCGTTTCTAAACACTCTTCATATATTACTACTTATTTCGGATATTGTTCTATCATGTGACAGATTTTCTATGAGGTGGAAGAGCATTGTTTTACATGTTGCCAAAGCAGGATTCAGATGTAGCCTTTTGCTGTTTCAAATATCTCATCATTCCCATTAATTTTCCTGCAGCTTGACCTCAGTTGAGCAAATTAAGTTCTAAATTTGATGTTTTCCAAGGGCTTACAAGAAAACTAAATTCCATTGAGAAATGAGCGCAGATCTTAAAATACATCCATGATTTGAGCATTCCTATCTTAACTTCAGGCCACTTGTCAACATCAAGCTAAAGATCAATTTATAGCACAATCATTGGATAATCAAGGACACTAAGCAGAATCTATGAATCAAAATCAAAAGTTACAAAGAACCAACAACATAATTCATTCATAACATCAAATTGTGTACTGTATGGAGAATTTTATTGCCTTTATTCAGCAGCCAATCCACAAGGTTCTGTAATCCCTATGTATCATGCCTATATTTACAAGCTTCTTTACTAGCTATCTATCAGTAATTTATTATTTTTGTGCATATTTACACCCTCGCCACTTCGTTTCACTATACAAGCATCATGATCTAACTAATCAATTTCTAATATCAGAAAGAGCATCTTTTAAAAATATGTCCAAAGAGAAAGCTCATTCTTGTTTCATCACGTGTTGTTGATTTTGGTGGGCTTGAATTCCATTTAACATCTAGTGATGTGTGTTGCCCGATTTGCCTACGAATTGAGTCAACTGTCCTGGGGTCCACTGGGCTATCACCAGTCATATCTGTCACATAAAATATGTCTTTTGCTTTCCCATTTTCAGTTGATATCTCTGCTCGTTTTATACACAAACTATTCTCCCTGAAAATCCTGGTTATATCAGACAACAATCCTACCCGATCCTCTGTACACAACTCTAGCTCTAGTGCCTACACAACAATGTAAATCAGCCTTTCTAAAATACCCAAAAAGACGTAATTAATGAGTACAACATTATGTATTATATGTACTATTACCATACCTCAGATGTTCTTCTCTCGATGGCTGCTTCAAGACAATGCATGACACGGTCACGCTCTGCATCTGAGCTTACACGGTTTCCATCAATATGGCGTATGTAATATTCCTACATTAACCAAGAAAGATAATATTGTGTATATTAAAATTGCAAAGAAAATCCCTAATTAAACTACTTTTCTTGTTTTTATAAACGAGTTATTCTTCGCTGCAAAAGTAGCATACCTGATAAGCTTCCATCTGCCCAGTGTGGACTACTCCATGATAAACTACATATTGCATGTCAGTAATAGTGCAGACAGTATCAAATAACAGCTTAGGTCGATCCTTACATCGTAAGGTAATAACCGTGTAATCTTTCTCAATACAATCCAGCACACTAACCTCCGGCTTCAATCCATTAAAGTCTTCCATGTCTTCTTGTTCTACCCACTCAACCTTTTCATAATCTCTTTCAGCGAACATAATCTGATGTAATCTTCTCTCTCGATGCATAGAACCAGGAGGCGAAAGTGTCATTTTTGCAGTGTTTAAGTCATTGTTTCCCTTAAACACATTGCGAAGACGTTTCTTAATTGTTAAAAGTCTCTCTTGATCTTCGATTGCACACCCCATTCTATCATCAGTCACGTTGACTACAGCTGCAGCCCGAGCATTGTGGGTCCATATTTCAGCATTTACCACATTACAACCAAGATTAGCTAGAACTGCACACACTTCGGATAGTAATCCTGGTCTATCTACTCCAGCTAGTTCAATCGATGTGTAATCTAAAGAAGGCTTAAGTCCAACTGAACTTCCTAGTGATGGAACATAAAAAGTGTCGCTTTCAAGTATCTGCCAAAAATCATATCATGTACATGATAATTAACTTATTTATCAACACAAAAGCATTATTAATTTTTTTAAATAAAAACATAAAGTTGCTTACCTTTTTTATATAACTGATAACCCCTTCGTCTTTAACTTTGCTTCCATTGCGGTGTTTCACGTTAAAAACTGTAACACACATGTCCAAATGAAGGCATATAAGTGCGTCTGGGATTGCGAATTACTAGCTAGTAAAACTTATTGATCTGCTTATTCTTTTTTTTAAATAAGCAGCTTAGGGTAAGTAACTGAAAACTTCTTATGCAGGGGCTGTTCACTGTTTGTGATTGCTAAACTTAAATCTGTCACTTATCTTAGATTTTAAGTACTTGTTTTTTCTAAAATAAGTAAATAATTTTCAATATAGTACATAGGATTGGTCATATGCTTTAGAACAATGTAATAAGTAGATAACACTTAAAACAAGCTATTCTAATCACCCCAATTCCCATTCACCCTCAAAACTACTTATTCCTCAAAAAGTGATAAGAAAATGAAATAAGCTACTATTTCACATATCAAAGTACACAACTTTACGAAACTTTTACACAACGAAGGATCATATATTTTACCATCCATGAACCATCTCCCATCAGATGAGATGTAAGCTTTCGTAATAACGAGATTCAAATCCGTAAGAACTTGGACAACTTCTAGTAGAATACCAGGCTTGTTAGCACTCTCAACCTAACATCCAAAACATTACTACGTATTAGCTAGCAAACTATATTAATATCAGGATTGTATTACAAGCAGAACAAAACCAAAAATTGAAAGAATTAATAAACTCATACATGAATAACTGTTGCATCAGGGGAAGAGTTATTATCAATTGTAACTCTGGAACACCAAAATAAACAAATCAATATATATTTCACACTTGTGACATTATGCTAAGTAGATAACATATATTGTACTGTAATATGGAAAAATTTATAAATTAAGACCTTGGTGGATTCATCCTTCTGATAAGTTTATCATATTCATCTTCCATACTTTAAATTTAATAGTAATAGTAACTAGTAAAAAAAAAGGACGAAAGGTTACTTATTCACAAGAATTTAATGTGATGATTGGTATTTATAAAAGTTAGCTAGTGTCCAATATGTATAGAATCAGAATATTTGATAGTTGATAGATGGAGATACAGTGAGCGGGGACTACACGACAGGAATGATTCAGTGGCAATAGTAATGTCCATTATAGTAATAGATAGCGTTAGTTCGTACTACTAAGTTGAAAAGAGAGTGTGTCAGCAATGACGTTAGCATAGTCGATCACCATATCAAACATCAAATTTGTTAAAAAAAACTTGATAATTTGAAAGGTTTCACACCGGAGATCATTATATATTCTAAAAATATCTACTTATTAATTTTTTTGACTATCAAGTTTATTGTACTAAAAAGTTATACAGTTTAAAATGCTAATAAGTAATTTTTGTTTAATAAAAAAAATTCTTAAGCAACACCTATGTTGAAGTGTTAATATGTTAATAGGAATTACTTTTATTATATAAAGTTGTTTTAGAAACTAGAAAATTTTCTTGAATCATCTCATAACGGACTTGAGTGCAAACGTATATATCAATAACTTTTGCTATAGTAAAATATATAGAATTTTTTTTTTAAAAGCTTGAAATTATATACCAACCGGCTCAAAGGGAGAGACCGGGGAAGAAAAAAAACAGATACAAGAGATAAAACCATGAACAACAGCGAACCAGAAACCAAAAAAAAGAGAAAAAAAATTACAACAATATACTTATGCGAACAACCTAAATGGGCTGGTAATCCAGTAGCTCCACGAGATCGGTTGGAGAGAGTAACGAGCCGAGATCCATGTCTTCGAGATCCTCTGAATGGTAGGGAAGATGTCTTCTTCTTTGGCGCCTTCAACACCATCAGGAGGGGAGTTCACCACCTTATTTCCCCAATTCTAAATCGCCCACAAAGCACTTTGAAACACTCCATGAATAACCTTATTAAGCCGCGGACAACCTTGAGAAACAACAGATCCAGAGACAATATCCTTAATAGAGAACGGAGGGAAGGAAGCGAGGGGAGGTAAATGCCACCAACTCCAAATTTTCCTCCAAATCGACAAAACCCGAGGACAACTTATAAGGATGCGGTCAATAGATTCATCTTCATTCTCGCAAATAGGACATAAGGTAGAAGAGATCGAGACGAAAGACTGTCCCGAGTAGCCAATCTATTTAAAGATGCTCGCCACACACATATGTTTACTTTTCGGGGAATCCACGAGTTCCAAACATGATGATCGCCAAGATCACAACCTGCAAGTGAAAGGCTTTGGATATATTTAGTTAACGCTTTAACCTTGAAATAACCTAAGCCATCCATGGTCCAACTCCAACTATCAAAGGCTGTCTCATTATGTGAGAGGGTGAGATCATCGATAACTAAAGTTAGAGCAGAAACATCATCAATGGCTCTGCCACGAGGTGGCAGTCTCCATTCCCAGTTTCCGCCCCAAATACCATTAGAGAAACGCCAACGGTCTCTATTTTTGCAGTCTTTTACAGTTTCTAATGCAAAAGGACGAGGAAATAAATCCATTAACCGCAAATCGTTCCCGTACCACGGATCTTTCCAAAATAAAACATTAGATCCACTTGTGACTTTTTGGACGAAAGGATCTTTGAAAGCAGGAACAATTTTTTCGGTATATTCCACAACTTTTAGGATGTCACACCAGGTACTCATACCTCCAAACGAATCTGATGGCGAACTGAAACCACCATCACCACCATAAAAATCTTTAATCACCAAACGCCATAAAGCCTCCTTTTCCGTGAGAAAACGCCATTTCCATTTACTAAGGCGGGAAGGTTTTTTGAAAAGAGACTACCTACACCAAGACCTCCCATATTTGAATCTAAGAGAATGCTTTTTCATTTAACCCAACAAATACCCAATTTCTAGTCTTTAAAGCCCCAAAAAAAAGGGCATCGTATGGATTCGAGGAGATTAATGACCTTTTGTGGGGCCCTAAATAAAGAAAAGTAGTATATGGGTAAGCTACCAAGAACTGGTTTGACAAGAGTGAGCCTACTTCCAATCGAGAGAGTCTTAGCTTTCCACGCAGAGAGTCTATTTCTAAACCGGTTTACCACCTCGTTCCAACCATCACAAAATCTCATCCGCTTTCCCACTGGCAGCCCAAGATACATGAAAGGGACAACATCATGAAGACAACCAAACGAGGAAGCAATCTCTTCAATCTCAACATCAGGGATACTAATTCCAAAAATTCTACTTTTACTAAGGTTGATTTTTAGACCTGATGCTTTTTCAAAGCATTTGAGAACGAGAATGAGATTACGGGCATTTAGTCTAGACCATTCCCCAAAGAACAACGCGTCATATGCCTATTGCAAAAGAGAAAATCGTGGATATTGCGTGGAGTTTATAGGTAAGTATTTTGTTGCGAATGCATTTCATAGCAATATTTACATGTCTTGATGTTTAGCCGTTAAAACAAGAATACTACCTCCGTCCTAATATTATAGTCCATCTTTCTTTTTTAGCATGTCCCAAAATAATTGTTTATTACTAAAAAAAGTTAGATTTGTTTAAGTTTACCATATTACTCTTAGTCCAAATTGATATTTACACAAATAAAAGAAAATTGCAACTAATTATCAAGGGTAAATATGTCTTTTTTTGGCTTTCGTAAAAACCAAAGCAGTAATTAATGTTTTCTTAAACTATGTATTTCTGACAATAATTTAAAAACAGAGGTAGTACTTGTTAAACGATTTGGTTATGAGCTCATGTTGAGTTCATTATATTTAAGGCTTTAAATATTTTGCTTATTAAAACTATGTATTTATTATAACGTATATGATATGTTACATCTATAATGTTCATCCGATAAAACTCATTTCTTATTTTATAATATTTTGATCATCATTCACCGTAAGACGATGTCTATTCAAATTTCTTAAAGGTTAATTCTCAAGCAACTTCAACTGATGAGATTCTAAAAGATATTAGACCATCCGTAATGGATGGTCGTTGTGCTCGGGTCTCCCATAGGGAGGACGCATCCTCGTGTTACGTCTCTCTTTCAAGACGTGTTGCCTAATGAAATATGAGAAAGCTTGGTCGAAAATAAAACAAAGTCTTGTGGCAAAAAAAAACCCTAACGGCTATAAAAATGACCGTTGGGTCATTTGTAAAAATAATTCTTTAAAAAATTAAATAAATTTACCCTATAACTACCTCAATACTTTCTCATTTTTATACAAACCTTCAAACACAATCTTTATATACGTACTCTATCAACTCAAACAATATCTCAAAAATCTCACAAAACCAAAAAACCAAAAATCTGATGCCAACAAAACATTCCAACACCACATTCCAGTTATCGTTTCAATCACTCACCACCAATCAATTTTCAACTCCTAACTATTGTATTTCAACAACTTTTTATTTATCAAAATAATCCGTTTCAACATCCGTTTAACCAACCCTACCACCAACAATCTCAAATGTATCGTGCACAAATGTTACACGAGTCACCACCCCCGTACCAATCTCAAACTTCTCAACCTTATTCTACGGTTATCCGTTTAAATGTTGTGGACGTATAAGATTTGAATCCGTTTTTTGGTAATCAAGATTATTCTCTGGCTCAAGGTTCGGGGGGTCCATCCGTACCTGTTCAAGACGACTCTCGCGTCGAAGAGGTGGCGCCCGTCCAAAAGATGGCGTCAAAAATTCAAGTTGTCTACAAAAGATGAGTCTAGAAGTACATGGACCTCAGCGGAAGAGTTAGCGTTGTGTTAAGTTTGGATAAACACTTCGAAAAATAGCATCAAAGGGAATGCTCAAAAGTCGGCATGTTGTGTTTTAGACGATCGTACCAGGTTACTTTGAGGATGATATGAGGGAATCGAGAAGAGGATGCAATGCCCTCAACTGAAAATGGAAAAATACGATTGTCCTAAAATTGATCAATTTTGCGATGTTTACGATAAAGTAAAATGGAGGAACCAGAGTGGCGTAAATGATCAACTAATCTTCGAGCAAGCAGTGATGTAAGGTCAAAGCTTTGCACTGAGTGAGTTGTTGTAACTTTTGTGGGAACATAAAGATTGGCAAGAGATATAAATACTAATATTTTACAAAACTAAAAAAGTTGCTCTCAAAAAATCAAAGACATCATAAACCACCTCGTACGCGGCATCAGACTCAACACACGATGGTTTTAATCTCAACGACGAAGCATATGTTTAAGAGGAGGAAGAGGTTCAGGAAGTTCGATCAACGGGTCGGGACAAAGCTAAAAAGAAAGCGTCAACCTCATATGTTCCTTTCGGAATCTTCAGTTGCTGCTACCACACCTCTTGTTTTCGATGAACGGAAAAACGTCAAATTAAGCTTCTTTTCTAAAAAGAAGGAACCCCAAGATGTTTATTTACGCTGCGTTCTCGAGTTTTTACAAAGCGGAAAAGAAAAGAAGTGATAGGCAAAGAAAAGAAATGAAAAGAAAAGAAAGAACACGGTTTTATTATATTCGTGTTCTTAAGATGGAAGGAAAAGAAAAGAAAGTTATCATATTTTATGTTCTTGAGTTGTGTTGAAAGGAAAAGAGAAAAATATTTTTACAATTATGTCCTTTCATGCATAAGTACAGTGAATAATATTACATTATAATAGTAATATTTTAAGGGGCATAATGGTCATTCTCTAGATCTATGAGTCTCTTTCCTTTGCAATCCGGCCAAAAATGGGCGGAATGTTTTACAAGAAAAAAGCCCATCATTTCCCTTTCTAATCCCATCATTTCTCTTCATTTCCTTCCTACAAAATTCTCAAGAACACAAATTTTTGTTTGCATCATTTCTTTTTTTTTCTTGTCAAAATAAAACTCGAGAACAGAGCGTAAATGATGTTAAAGGAACAAAGGATGAATGGAGAATATAGATTTAACAATAATTGATGGTTGAGTGTGTAATTCACTCACGGGGCTATTAATTAATAATAAACTAAAATATGATCGCAATTTGCAAGTAAAGCCCCAATCATTCTGCCACAATGGTAGGCCAACTATTTTTTATAAGGGAAATTCAAACCCAAAATGCAACTTTAAATTTAGGAACATCTTTTTTCAAAACTGACCCTGGGCAATTTGGCTACTGGGCAACTCGCGTGCATAATTTGACATGTGGCAAAAAAGTACACATTTTTAAGGCAACTTGATGTACTTTTTGAGGCAACTGTTGTACTTTTGGGGCAACTGTTGTACTTTTAGAGCAGTTTTGAAAAAAGATTTTCCTGAGCTTAAAGTTGCATTTTGGGTTTTTATTTTGGGCCACTTTTGGAATTATCCCTTTTTATAATCCTTAATAATTATAATTATATATCATAAAAGGCTTATGATATATGTACCCCCTAAAATACAATTTGTAACCCCCTGGGTTTTTTGCGGATTTTTTTTTTATTTTTTATTTTTTATATATTTATAATTTTGTATATATTATAAAACTGTGACACGGAAAAAACGGAACGAAAAATATAAAGTTTAACAGGTCAAAAGTATGAAACTGTCAAAAATTACGGAACAGAAACTGATAAAAAACTGCGTTGCACTGTAAAAAGGAGGGTACAAAAGAAATCTTTTGTACCTTTTGACACTATGCAGTGGGTCAGGGGGTACCAATAGGGGTACCCATCATAAAAATAAAGTCAATAACTTTGATGAGTAGTATTTCTGGGCTTAAAAAATATATTTAGAAGGACCGACAGTGTCTAGGTAAGTCCATTGAAATTATCGTGTTTCCGACTTTAGCAAATCGCAATAATCATGTCTATTAATATGAGCAACAAAATTAGTTCAAAAAAAATAAAAAATATATGAGCAACAAAATAAACATGTTGCGTATCTATATTGACAAAAAACAGTTAAAACATATATTGTGATCGGTGGCTATTGGTCTCACTCTTATAACATATATACCCGACATGCTCATCTCTATTAAGGAGAATGGAGTTATTCATTCGATCACTAAATTAGCTGCGTGAAATGATTTTTCAAAAGCCATTAATGTCATTGTGATCCATGTTGACGCAAATGTTGCTTCTAAGGCATCCACAATGATAAACATTTATAAAGGTTTATACATTTATTATAGCATTAATATATAAACTTTTTCATAAACTACCATTATGGATGCTCTAACGATTCCACTTTGGTTTCTGACATAGTCCTTGGAATGATGTTGAACAACCGATTTTCATTGTCAACATCAACTCCGCGAGTTGACGTCTCAACACTAGCATTCATAAAAACCAAGAAAATATACGAATCTATCTTAATTTGCAAGTATTGAAACAAAGATTTACATAGTTACATTACCAAAACACTCTTGCGACTACGGAAGTTCACTTGCGCCGACTCCGGACAATTCAAAAAGATATTTGTCCTAGGATTAGCCGGTTCGCAATCTCGAGTCGAAAACCCAAGTAACAAAAAATAAAATAAAATTACAAGCTAACCAAAATTGTAGTTAAACTAATCTATAAGAACATAAGATGCAGTAACATAAGCCAAAATGCTACCCAGCTTTTCCCATTTTCACTTACCTATCACTCGCACACCAAAAAACAACATCCCTAGCAACCGAAGTTAAAACCCCACTTTTGAGACCCATCATTTCTCCCATTTGCATTTGCAACGGTCGAAAATGTACACATTTCTCTCATTTAACGAACGTAAAATAATTCGCGAAAGTTTTGACGTAGTGGTGGGCCGATGCAGTGGCGTGCGAAATGACGAGCTCCACCTAGAATTGACGAGCCACGTTCGCCATTGCATCTTGTGGTCTAAGTATGAATTTACGTGCTTACAATGTCAAAACATTTCTGCTTTGAAGTGACATGGCTACATTATATAGGTAGCACATCACATTGAAGGGGGCCACCCTTCATTTTTAAATCACGTGTTGATTAAGATTTATCTAGTGATGTTGATTGCAATTAAGGGTGGGTGACCACGGTATGGGGACATTGATCATCCTGGTCTTCATTTCTGATCAGACGTGTTTTAGATAACATGATTCGAATATGGTTGTTTAGTTCATGTAATTATATTGAGTATTTATGCTCAGACATGTGTTTGTGAAAGATCCTTTGAAAGCAATCTCATACTCACTGATAATAAAATGTGATTATCTACGTCTTCATCCTTACATACCGCTTAATGGGATCGAGTACTGTTGCTATTTACTCGAAATTTAAAACCAATGACGAGTAGTTTTACCTACAGACAACATTCTCATATGGATAATTGGACACCTATTTTCTAGAAGAGAAAAAAGGTACCTAATCGTATCTTCATTATTTATGTTAAAAAGAAAAATGGTTAAGTCCATTAAACAGAAGAGAAAAAACTCAAATTTTTTATCTGTTGAACACCTTTCTTTCTCCTCCAACAACTTTCCCTCCAAAATATCCACCATGAAAATACCTAAAAAAACCTTCATTACTTGATCAATTACTGCATACTTTTCAAATCTAGTTTGTGCATTTGAATTAGATTTTGATTCCGCACATTTTGATAGTAATTTCGTAGTTTTTGTGCAGTATTTTAGAATCCTCCATTTTTGATTAGTTTTCCGCCAATTTTCAAAAAATGAAAAAAATCTAAAAAAACTTCAATTCTGTTTCTAACTAGTGTAACAGTGTTAGTTAGATAACCTGTATTGATTTGATTAGTTCAATTTTGTTTCATCCCAATATCGACTAATATACGCTCATCTAAGAGACAAGTTAGACTCCCAGTGAAATTTCAGGATCCCGTAATGGAGAATTCGAGTCAAAGAGATGATCTATGTAAGTCTAATGTGATGGATAATGAATTAGGTCCTGATAGGGAGATGAGGGTTTTGATATGAATAGTGAGAGAAATGCTAAAACTAAGGGAGATAAGGGAGTGTTTGGCAATGGTGATAAGGGAAGTGTAAAGGAAAATGGAATCAATGAGAACGAAAGTAGCAATAAGAAGTATAGTAATTCAAGTAAGGAATTGATTGACAATGAGAACAATACTAGTATTGAAACTGGTGATGATAATAGTGATAAGGGAATGAGTTGTGATGGTATTTTGAATGAGAATGAACATGAGAAAGAAAAGAGCGGTTTCACACCCGAAAAGACTTATGCATCAGCAGTTAAAAGGGATAACCAAAGTATGGATACTAGTTTAAATTTCATACCTATTGTTATTGATGATGATGGGTGTAAGTTTGTGGTATTTGATGAGGATCTTGTAGCTAAAGGAAGCAATAAGTGGAAGCTAACTCTCTATGGGAAATTTATAGGATGTAGTATGTCTGAAAATGCTTTGAGGTACCATCTAAGAAGAATGTGGAGCAAGTATGACTTCATTGATGTCCAGGTAAATGCTAATGGTGGTTGCTTTTTTAAGTTTAAAAATGAAAATGACATGGAGAAAATAATTGAACAAGGACCATTGATTGTGAATCACAAGCCATTATTTATGCAGAAATAAGATCCTAATACTGGGTTAGAGAAAAAGGAAGAAACTAAAATTTCCTCTTTGGGCCAGAATGAAAAACATCCCATTGGAAGCATGGACAAAAAATGGAATAAGTGCTCTTGAAAGCAGTCTTGGAAAACCAATAAGAATGGATAATGTAACTGCCCATGCTTGTCAAAATGGAAGAGGGAAAGCTGAGTTTGCTAGGGTCCTTGTTGAGTTTGATGTGAAAAAAGGCCTCAAGGAAGAAATTGATATTCAATACGACTATGGAAATAAGTTGATCTATGGTTGAGTGGAAATGAGTACACACATCTAAATCATATATTCATTTGGGAGTTAAAAGTTCACAAGTCATAAGTATGAGTGCTTAGCATTTAGACTTATATTGACAAATGATCTTGTTTAATTGCTTGGTTTGGAGCTAGTGAAAAATCGGGGACGATGAATTTATCCGTCAGGACATCCGTAGATTATTCTATGGGCGTTTCTCATTCTATGATCCCAGTGTTGATATAATAAAGGAAGTCAAACAGGAAGTCGAGAAAAGAAAAAGGAAAATCCAAAAATATTAGGGATAGTTAGTGTATAAATAAAAAATGGTGAAAACGGGACTTGTCGAAGCTATTGATTCTTTAGTTCCCCTTGACGAACACTTAGCTACTTTTCGAGGTTATTAGTCGAGGGGGATTGAGATTCTTAGTTTTCGTAAATGTTTACTTCATAACATTGCGTGAGGACACGGCAATACCTTAGTATGGGGGATTTTGGTATGTGCTTAATTACACATACCTTTTTCCTAATAAAACGAGCCTAAAATGACCAAAAACAGACAAAAAATACCCAAAATATGTTTGTTTTGCTTTGTATACTGTGCAGGTATCGAATATCGACAAAAGGACGAAAAACGAAGTCAAATCGGACAAAACCGAGCACGGATTCGAAAAGAGCTGAAAAGTCAAAAGTCATGGTCAAAAAGTCAACAGAAAGTCAACCCCGACAAAGTCAAAAAGTCAACCAAAAGAAGAAAACACAACTTGAAGGACCAAAATTGTCAAATCAAAAGTTGTGTGTCATGGTGGAAAACTACGAGGACTGAAACTGCAATACTAGTAAAATACAACTTGAGGGGGCAAAACTGCCAAACCCCTCAAGTTATATTAACCCAAGGACCTCCTATGTAATTACATATATAACTCTGAGGGACCTTTCCTGCCAATTTCCTAAACTTTTATCACACATGGACTTTGTGTGCAATCCCTCAACTAACTCCAGGGACCAAAGGTGTAAATTCAAGGACGAGTATTGCAATATACTTGTGCAAGTTTGAGGGGGTTTAGTTGGCAAACCACCAAACCTTCACTCTGTCTCTCTCAAACCAAGTTTCCCGCCATGACCAAAACCCAAAACCTGTTACCTTTTCCTTCTCCCCATAACACTCAACCTCACACCAATACACCATGGATCAAACCTTACCCTCACCTCCACTAAACCCCTAGTCCTATTTGGCAATCCCACTCTTTTCAAGGTCAATCCAACGATGGGTATGAGTTCAAGAAAGCACAAGGGACTTCAACGGCCAAGATTGAAGCTGTGAACCTCTCACAACACAAACACAAGAGGACCCCTGGACATCTATAAAAGAAGAAGAAGGATGAGCAGTGGAAAACATATAGTTTTTAGAGTTTTTAAAATTTCCTTTGTATTTTTTTTAGTTTCATGTCTGTTGCAATTAAGTTTTTTTTAAGCCTTCATTTTCAGTTGAACTTCTTGTGAATTCACTTGTACTTTCCATATCTAAGCAATATAAGCTAGTTGTGTTGAGTTTGAGTTTTAATTTTCAAGTAATAAGCCATTTTTTAGCAATAAGCTTGTAATAAGCTCATTAAAGCTTATTACACTCCCACAAGCTCAAATTCAGTTAAAACTTGTTAAAAGTCGTTCATTAACTTGTTTAGTTCATTTTATATCAAAATATACTCATTAGAGTTCAATTGAGTAAAAATTGGAAGCTATCAGAGTATAGAGGCAAGGTGCATAAGATTTGGATTTTTAAGCACTATCTATAGAGTTGGGGGGAGGTGGGGCTTGGTTCTGAGACAACACATTTTGGTTTAACTTTCTAAAATTTCATTTTAGAATATTCATAGCTTATTACAATTTGCTTATTCTAATGAATTCTCATGATTATTACTGTTTCATTTAGCTAGGTTAGCTTATAGATGCAATAGTTTTAAGCTTTCTTAGTTTAAAATCAAGTTAGTTTTTACTTTTAAAATTCTGTAATATCAATAGAAGCAGCTTAAGCTAATAGAGAAAAACTAGCTTATTTTTCTAATAAGCTAAGCAATTTATAGCTTAAATTAGTTTCATTTTAATTAGTTCATTTTAGTAGAAGTGGATAAAGGGTTTTAAAGTTTTGCTTCAAAATAGTTTTAAGTCCACTTTAGCTTGACAGCTTTAAATAATCAGGGGTGTTCTTGGCATCGCCTAAAAACGGGTCAAAATGGTTTTGACTTTGGGTTAGGGTCATTTAGTCAGTTTAAGCACAAGTTTTAAGCTACTTTAAAGCTGTTTTTAAAACATTTTTAGTTGGAAAATTGTTTTTCAAAAATATATAAACCCTCTTTGAAACTGTGAGACTTTTAAAGACACCACAAGTGCTTATTTAGATAAGCACTTGTGAATTTGAGTTAAGGGTCCAAAAAGTGTGTGTTTTGTGTGTTAAAAACAAGCTGCCACAGCCCTTGGTCTTTTGACTTTGTGAGTCAAAAACCACCAAGGTTTGTAGTGTCACAGTTTTAAAAAAAACCCAACTCCCTTTTTCACCATCAAAAATAAGCAAGCTAAAATGGTTTTTAAAGGCTAAAAATTGGTGCACAAGCTGTTTAGCTAGAGTACTCAAGCTGTTTTCAGTTTACTTTGCAATTTGAGCTTATTTGACAGCTTATTATTAGCTGTCAAATAAGCCACTAAAGTTAAGCTTAAATCTCCCCTGGTGCAAAGGGGAGATTTTAAGCCCCTTTTTCTTTGTCATTTTGTGTTAAAAAGCCCAATCTCTTGGCTTATTTTAAGAGCTTATAAGCTCTTGTATAAGCTTGTTAAGTTTCAGACCTTATTAAGCTTGTTAGTTGGCTTATTTTTAAGGCCAAACTTGGCTTTTGACTGTTTTTGAATGACTTAGATTTAGGGATTGCTTAATTTTCACTTTTAGCATTTTCAGCTTATTTAATAAGCCCACTTGTGTCCAAATAGCTTATTTAGGTAGGATTACTTAGTTGTCTAATCTTGTTAAATCGCCATTTACCTTGCTTATTGTCTTGACTTAAGGTCATTTATAGCTGTTAAAGCTTTGATTAAGTTTTGTCACAATTAAGCTTTTCCCAGCTTATTGGTTCTAAGTACTTGGTGTTCTTTTTAGCTTATTTAGACTAGTTTAATCCTCTTAGCTCACTTTATCCTAAGATTAGCTTATTCACCCACATGTCCCAATTGACTTAAGTTATTTTAGCTGTAGCCCATTAAGCTTTTCTGTCGACTTTAAGCTTATTTTTAAGCTTATTTAGTGCTTTTCGTAAAAAGTTGTAGAAGACAAAGTTGTTAAGCCCCACGAGCTTAACAACTTTGCTTCTTTGAGTTTTCGAAAAAAAAAGGGGAAAGACAATTGGCCCGGGTGAGCAAGACTCGAACCCGGGACCAATCGATACAATCCCCTTTCACACACACACCCTTACCACTGCGCCCTTGGGACTTTTTCGTTATAGTCCCAAGGGCTTGTGTATTTATACACCTTTTGGCTTATAAGCTTATATAAGCTGTTCGGCTTATTTACGGCTTATTTTTAAGCTGAAATTTCTTTTTCAAATTTTTCATAGAATTCTGTCATAGCTTAGGATTTTCTATAAAATTTTCAGAATTTTTCGTAATCATTTACTATTTTTTATAATTTATTTTAGTTTAAACTTTTAAAAATTCATAAAAAATACAAAAATTATCAAAAAAATATTTTTCTTTTTTAGAAAATTTTATTTTGTCATATAGTTTGTAGGAAAATTTTAAAACTTT
>BQNB010110023.1:0-22637 GCA_026074375.1 Tanacetum coccineum
GAGAGATGTTTATGCATGTATGCATTGATGATTTGTGTAAACAAGTAACTTGCAAAATAATTGTCGGTGTTGATGTAGACTTGAGACGTCGAGAAATGTAGATGCATTGATGATTTGGGATTACGAGTAACTTGCGCACTTTACGTTACGTAATACAAGTCACATGTTTTTCATCACCAAAACATAAAGAGATCGTATAGATTAAATATCATAATATTTGCACTAACATAAAAGTACAAAAAGTCTATTACATAGGCTATAAAATTCACGCCCCGAAGGAGCATCAACTTGAGTAGCCTTCTTAAACTTTGAAGCACTTTGAGCTGAAGTATGGCCAAAAGTTTTTTGTGATGATGATGTAGCATAAGCAGAGGAAGACGCATGAACAGTAGGGACACAAGGAGTAAGCTTTTCCAGTTGTAGGCTAGCCACTTCATCTAAAGTGTTCTTGGCACTTCGTAAAATCTTCTAAAGGAACAGAAATTCCACTGTAGGAAGTGCAGCAACAACTTTATCAAGCTCGAATTAGGCCCCTGGAACAAAGTTAGACAGCCTTCGGAGAGCTTTTTGAAATTGAGCCTCATTGCGGCCCATGCACATCTCTCGCTCAACACCAGAATTTATAGCCAAGGTCAAGATATTTCGAAGAGCAAGATTGAATTCATCACTCGTAAGTAACACCATCGTGAAGACTCTTAATACGCTCTTCACCATCGGCAGCCATGTCCTTATACTTATAAGTCTTAGATTCTTGAAAAGTTAGCTCACACTTTAAATCCTTCAAAGTAACTTCTAGTTCTGCTAGCTTAAAGTTAGCTTCGGCCAACTCACCAGCCGCTCGAGCAAAGGCACCTTCATCCTTTGCAAGCTGATCCCTTAACTTCTTCACCTCTACAGACATAGATTCGTTTGACTTTTTCAATTTTTTATTTTTTTCTTACCCCGATCATGGAAATCTTCTTGAACCTTCTCGCGCTTCTCCTTTAGTAAGGCTTGCTCGGAAGAAAGATTAACAACTTGTTCAAACTTGACCTTGACTTTTGTTTGAAGCCTTACGGTGGACTGAGCAAGAGAGGTATGAAGGACATTCATCTTAGAACTGTGAGAAACCATGAGGGCAGTCAATACATTCATCCGGTTCGACAACTCGAGCGGAGACATAACCTCTATTCTGACTAACTCTGCAAGAGTTATAGTAAGGTCAAGAGCATTCTTGCAAACAATTGGGTCCTTAAAGACTTCCTTACTCATTATTGAAGCACCGGTGGCATGAGGTTGTTTCCATTCTTCTTAGTATACCTCGAAGATTCACTACTTTGACCTTCAGCATATGGATAAGGCATGTAATAAGGACCGGGAACAAGGGGGAATAGCTTCTTCTCAATCTCATCACCCATAGTGAGAAAAGAGGCATCATCTTCAAAAGAAGGATCATCGTGATCATGATCATGAGCCAACACACTCCGCGATAACATATCCGCATGTTAAGACGCTTATCGACCCTCATTTGCTCTAGCTCCTTCGGCAGTCTGGGCTGGAGCAGCACCTGTAGCACCCAAAAAAGGGATTGAATAAAATAGAAATAAAGACAAAATGATAACCTTGTGAAAATAGGAGAAAGAAATAAAAGCTACCTTTGCCAACATCATCAGCATAAGGAAGAATAACACTCTGATGAGTACTAGAAGGACCAACATGGCCTGGTTTGGCCAGAGCAGCATCCGATAAAAGAATAATCGATGGGTAAACTTTCTTACCTGTCATCCGATCAAATCTCTAAAATGGAACAACAGAAATAGGACCAAATGAGTCATTTTCTTCGGCCTTGTTAGCCTTAGTATTTTGTAAAGCTGACGTCTTACACGTGAATTGGACTAACTATAGATCAACTGCTATACGCATGGACTAATAATATATAAATGGGATAGATTGCATAGATTGCATAGGTTAAGGCTATAAATATCCCCATGACTCTCCATGGGGGTGTGGATGAATGTTAGGTTATTTGTATCATTCTAATAAACACATAGTTCTCCATCATCTCTTTACTTTCTCTCACTAGAACAACATGTCATATTTACCTTATTTTGATCATCCTCAACCCCCCAAAGGTGGTTTTGGTATGTGTAACAAGTGGTATCAGAGCTTCTCATGGGTGTGCTTATTGTGTTTGTGTGTTTCGTGGTGGATAGCTTATTATAGCTTATTTCCGTGGCTTATTTTGGCTTAAAAGGTCATGGTTTGATTCTTTCTTGTGGGTTTTTCATTAAAAAAGCTTTAAGCTTTCTTTGTGTTTTTATCATTTTCATCGTATATCTAAAGGAAGTTTAAGTTGTGATTGTGATTTGTGGCTTAGTATTAGCTTATTTTCGAAGATTATTATTACCAAAAAACCCACGGCTTGAATTTTTTTAGGTGTGTTTTTACTAAAAAGATTCGATCTTTCCTAGTGTTCCATCTTTCTTATTGTATATCTAAAGAATTTTCGTGGCTTACTGGTTGTGGTTAAGCTTATTTCGTAAGCTTATTAGGACTTATCTAGGTCACGCCTTAATTTTCTTTTGCTTTTTTCGTAAAAAGCTATGAACTTTTATTGTCAAATCAAAGGTAGATTTTTGTTACTTTTGTTTTGTGGCTTATTAGTGTGCTAAAACAGCTTATTAAAGCTTATTTGGTCTAGTTTTTGATGTTGTGTTTTTTAGAAAGAAAGGCAAGGACAAAACATAAGTATTAGCGGTTTATAATGAAAAAAGACACAAGGACACCATAGTACTAGTGTTTTATCACAGTTATCACGCGGTTTATGTTTTTATCAAGCGGTTTACCAGGTTATCGCGCGGTTTAAGCCATCTTCTAGCGGTTTATCATGTGTGCTCGCGGTTTACCTTTCTTTATCACGCGGATTATCTTAATCAGGCGGTTTAAGGTTCGAGTTTACGCGGTTTAAGGGTTTAAGGGTTCGCGATTTATAGGAGTGTTTGGCCGCAGTTTATATTGAAGAAGAAGGGTAAGTCAACTTGGTTTCAACCGAGTCAACTCAGTTGGCGGGTAACTCTTAGGGTTTCAAGATTTAAAAAATTACAAGCCCTAGGTTTAAGTTTCACTTTTAACCCTCAAACTTTGACCTTATTTCACCATTCATCCTTATTGTTCCACTTAGCAACCGTTAACCTTAAATGTTAAATCATTTGCAACGTTAGTCCTTGTTACCCAAAATCTAAAATGATCGTTAACGTGACAACCAATAACCTTTAAAGAAAAATTCATTGTTTGTCCTCCATAAACTATCAAAACACAACAACAAAATCAACAACACAATAAACATAATACATCACACTAAAATGATCCTTATCAAGATTCACCTTCACTCTTAAAGGCTAGTATTGGATTTTTAAATGACTATGGAGTTTGTGTATAATGTTACTTATTTGGGATTTAAGTAGGATATCACGGGGAAGTGTACTTATCTCATCTTCGATTCTTTTTACCTCCTGAACAAAGATGACTTGTTCAGGCATATATGGATTGTGATAAAGAGTTGGATATCTAGTTGCTTTTGTGATTCTTTCTCTCTATACCCACAAAGTAGCTATCACTTTAAGGAGTTACATTGTAGTACTCAGTATTTCACATAGTTAAGGATATTTGAAGAGGTTCAAGTACTTTTTATGCTTTGTGTTTGGGGTATAGGGTACATCGTTCTTTGTCACATGGATAGTACAAGATTAAGTTATAATTTTGAGGAATTTTACTTCATTCTCGGGTTCGTTATATCGGGTTGTCTCTATCATGGCTGTCCATTACTACATAGGACTCTATTGGCGGAAAAATTTTACAAGTCTTTAAAATTTAAAGTTTAAATTTAAACAACCTTGATGCCTATATAAACTACCCATGAAACCTCGATTCATATCATAATTACATTCGCATATCAAAAGAAGAAGAAGACAAAAGATAGAACTGGAAAATGAAAGAAACATTGATGATGATTTTAAGGTTCGTTTTGAATGTTGAATGTTACACGAAATACTTATCACAATATCGTATATAGTTAATTACCTACCGCTAGGAATTTCCGCCGCTATGCGCGGGTACTCGTCTAGTTTTGTTAATTGCTCATATATGTTTCATTTTATTAAAAGTGAAATTTAAGTTATGCATCTTAGGCACTAAAATATGAAAATTTGAAATCCCGCATTATACTTTCCAAGTCTCCCTCCCCTCTTTCCAACAAAATCAAAACCCTAGCACTACTCCCCTCTAATTCATGCCGCCCCCTTCTTTGTTTTGCCCACTCCCAGATACAAAGATACATGAGTTATGCTTCTCCTTTATGATTCCCGACCAAATTCACCATATACGTAAACATTGTTCGACATCAATCATGTCATGAACTCGAATTAGGTGTGATCGACTCATATCCAATCTTCAAAATTCGAGTCTAAGCACCAATCCGCCTTTAAAGGTCGTTTCTAGCCTTATTTTTCTTTACTTTTTAATCAGATTATTGGGTTTGATTTATGGTGAAACTGATTAATGTCTGTTTATGTTTACTTTTTATATCATGGTTAAATTTACACATTATATCTTTGATTTTGTGATTTTTGGCAGATTCAAGTTTCAAGGAATCAAGTATCATTTGTATTGTTAAAGCGCACTGTAAGCGTTTGCATCTTCTTCACCACTTGGTTAATTAATCTTTTAATCTCCAATTATTGTTTAAAAAAGCTATATCCGGTTTACATATTACAATTACTTATTTGGCCATGACATCAATGCAAGTTGTTGGAATGGATATTAAATCCTTTTACCCTATCTGATTGTTTAGCCTTTTCTTTTACGTATAATTTAAGTTGTTGACTTGAAATTCTATCTAATTAATTTGCAAATGTAATCGTATGTCAAAAATCCACCTACTGGTCTCATGGCATTAATGAGTGAGTAATGAGTAAGCTATTGAAATAAAAAAAGTTGAAAGTTGATCTGCAAAATCATGTTTACAGGTCATATGATTTGGACTTTGCTTGTTGTTTCTAGTGCTGTAAACATTACTTCTTGTTAATTTGTTTGTGTTCAGGCCCCTTATGTTGTACACAAGCTAGCATTGCCTGAAGTCACGTATAAGTTGGTGATCTAGAATTGTTTAACATTTTAACTTGTGTCTAGGGTGTCAGTAGGGTCGGGTTGAACCGACCCGAACCCGATAAGGCTTATCGGGTCGGGTTAGAGTTTGAAAAAATTTGCTATCGGGTTATCGGGTCAGCCCGATAAGACCCGAAATTAATTTTCTATTTTATAAGTTATTACTTTTTAAAAGCCTAATACCTGTACGAGACTATAACAAGATATGCATGAAAAGTTTGGTGTACCCTTTTGTTGTTATTTCAGATTCTTTCATATATCTTGTAATGAACCCATATTTTTTTGTCACTGTTATCAAATACTATTAGTTATCAAGTATTACCTTGGACATTCTGCGTTAATGTAATTTCTTAAGATATTGTCAAAACATGGTCACAAATTGAATAGCAAATTTCTGTTTGAAAATAACATTTTGTCACTGTGTATTGGTCTGCACTTTGCCAATGCATTTATTTGTGTACTCTCAAAATGGGCTATTGGTATTGTCACAAATTTGCAATATGCATTTGTTTGTGTACTGTCACAAATTTTGTTAATGTCAATAGTCTCTAATGGTATAGTTTCTAATGTCAAGCGGAATTGAGAAAATTTTACTTGGTTTAGTCTATGGAGAAAGACAAATATGGTTGTTTATCATTAGTACTTTTTGTTGCAACCATGTATCATTTTCTTGGTTATACATATTGTCTCTCTTTCAATCCCTTTTTTATTTGAGTAATCTCTTTTTTTGCCAGCCTAAGGATTTCGTGAGAAGCATAGTGACTTTCGAGTATCATTTTATTCAAGATATAAAAAGGTTGCAATATACATTTTCCTTACTGAGGTACTGTCAAAATGGGGGCTATTGGTATTGTCACAAATTTGCAATATGCATTTTCACTTACTGATGTAAGTTTTTTATATGCTGAATGAGTTTTTTAAATGATGAATGAATAAAACAAGTAAGCTGTGACTTCCGAATATCATTTTTATTAAATGGATATAAAAGTTCTCATGTGGATGATATATAATTTCTCATTTGTAATATCACCCGATAAACCCGAATCACCCGACTCGATAAGACCCGACCCAAATACAACCCGAATCCGATAACCCGATCCGAATCCGATAACCCGATTCCTTATCGAGCCGGGTTGCGGGTGAGTTTCAAAAAATCAATAACCGACTCAATCCGACCCGATGAGACCCGATAACACCCCTACTTGTGTTTGCTATACTTAAATTTTAAAATAAGTCATGGTAACATCAATGTTTATATTTATTAAGCAACCATAAAGAGTTAGTTGAAGCTACTAATGTGCAAAGGCTTATTTTGTAAAGGTAACATGTATTTACCATTTGGTGGTCCTTTTGTTAAGCATCTATGTAATGTATGATTGTTTCTATGCATCAGTGTTGATAGCCCTTTAACTTAGCATTTATGATAACATGTATTACAACTGCAGTTTGCTTTCTCTCTTAATGAAGTTGCTTTGGATAATTTGCTACTTTAAATTGTAAATGTAGTTGTAACTTTTTGTTCAATGCAAATGTTTAGAATAGCAAAATATGGTGGATACTTCCTCCTGGTAATGAACTACCATGCCCACTTCCAAAAATAATCCAACACCTACTGGTAATGTATATAAATAATATACATATTGAAGTTGTTATGTATTCTTTTGTTTTCTTAATCAATTAAATTAGGTATTTATGCATTAAGATGAGTTGTAATTGGTCTAAGTATGTTTTTAGGTTGAAGTACTAGAAATGAAAGACTTGCGTAGTGTTTGGTATGCTGTAATCAAAGGGGGAGTGGAAAAGATTATTACGATGGAATAAAAAAATGTTGTCTGTTTACATTTATGGAATGCAATGATTCATTACAAGAAATGACCCATTACACCAAACCATTCATTAGAGCCCCCTACTTTTTTTTCCATTACATCTTGTAATGGAATCAAATTACATAAAACTACATCATAAATTAACATATTAAATTAACTTCCTATCATTAATGGGGCATTTTAGTCTTTTTATCATGATTCCATTACGTCTTATCATACAAACCAAACATGATTAATAATGGTAACGAATCGTTACGTCGGTTATTCCATGTATTTGAAATTTCATTCTGTCCTACCAAATGAACATTTGGAGCAAGTGAGAAAGAAATAAAAAAGAACTTTGAGGAAGCTATAAAAAAAGAAAGAAAGCACAGTGAAGAAAAACTTGATACATTTAAGGAAGAAATGATCAAATATACGAATGAGAAGCTCGTCAAGGTGTTGACACCATTGAAACATTCCTTGATTAATTAGGTACACTTCATGTTTTATACACATTTTGTTTAGAAGTAGTACATTTTGGGTATATATGGCACATATTGGATTAATACACATTTTGTTAAGATGTGGTGCATTTGGTAGAATTTGCTTTAGAAGTTGTACGTTTGGTAAAATTTGATACGCTATGTATATTTGAATGATCGTCTAATTATTAATTTGGGTATCAATTGTGCGTTCATAAATATTTAGTATTCGCTATTTGTATATTACGAAAAAATGACGAGGTTTTGTGATGTTTATTTTAGAAAATGCAGCTTTTTGTAATGCAAAATTGTAACGAAACCATTGCGGTTAGACTCAGTTGCAAACTCGTCATAATTTTACACCGTTGCATATCCATTACGATTTCTTACCGTTGCAAAACCCAATTCGACTTCATGTCGTTGCAATCATTCGTTGCAATTTCCTTGTAATATATGTTGTAGCAAAACCGTTGGAAAACCATTAGAACGTGATTCGTTGCAAAATCGGTTGCTAATTTACAATGGATTTTTCTTGGTTGGAAAATCGTTGCAACTTTTATTTCTCCGTTAGAAATCCGTTGCAATTAAAATTTCTATTGAGCATTAATGCTACGGTAGAAATTTGTTGCAAATTCATTGCAAACCACCATTTGCAACGGCTTTGCAACGGATTCTTACCGTAGCATTAGCCCACTTGTGTTGTAGTGGTAGTTGACTATACTAACGTTGTTCTAGCTACTTACAAGGACTCGCATCTTGGTGATGTCATGGTTTCCCCAGAGAAACTAGAAAGGTACCATAGTCTTCTCATCTGGTCAGGATGGTTGGGCTTTTACCCTAGATATATTTGCAAGAATGTAGGCTCCCATCTTTCAGTAAGATGAATCTGAGATAAGGAAACGCCTTTAGGGTGATCACTTTCATGACTCAGAAACCGATGAAGTGGACTTGAAAAGCACACGGGGCTGCTTCTTGCATACGTGGGTTTGTCAAGTTTATTTATGCCCCAATTAAGAGTATCATCAAGGCATGTACGAGTGACGACGAAGATAGCTTATGGCCCATGTTGGAAGTGTATAATGTGAGCATTGAGATTGAAGAAAAAGAGTTGACGGGTAAGCATCTGATGAAGTGTGTAATGAATAAATGGCTTCCTGCTTCTACCACATCACTTGAAATGTGTATCGTACATCTTCCTTCCCCTTATGAACCACAAAGTTACTGTGTTGAAAATCTCTACAAAGGTCTCGGAGACGATGATTATGCTCAAGGCATCAGAAACTGTGATACTAGAGCTCCTCTTATGGTCTATGCTTCTAAGATGATTCCCACACATGTCAAAGGTGAATTTTGCTTATGGCCGTGTTTTTTCTGGAATTGTTGGAAATGGCTCGAGGGTGAGGATCATGGACTAACGACGTCCATGGTGAAGAACATAAAAGACAAGTTGCAAAGAGCCGTCGTATGGATGGAAAACAAACTAGTAACTCTAAAAGTGTTCCATGTGGCAATAACCAGTTGCGTTTTTCGGTTGGATGAGTGGAACCTCCAAAAATGTCACCTGACCAAGGAGGAAAAGATTCGATGCTCACACGATCCATGCCATTAAGTTTCCAGCCTTGCCTTTTGTCGTTGTAGTTGTTGACTGTAAGGATCGTGTGAAGCTCCGCAAGGGTTTGGAATGTCTTGTTAAATCTGACCTTTCAGTTGTTTGCACCAGCACCGAAGACAAGACCGTCAATCTTCAGTACTGTGGGACAATGAGATAGGCATCTTGAAATATGCGAGAAAGATTTGAAAGGCTTTGTGGGTGGGGCTGAAATCCAATTTTCAAAACCGTTTGTGTCCTTTCGAGAGTCAAATGCAAGCTTTTTGAGCCATACTACTTTCTGGAAATCCTAGTAATCAAGAATTTGAAATCTTAGTTGTTGATTGTTGAAAGGACACAAACGGTTCTGAAAATTGGATTTCACCCACCCAGAAAGAGGGGTATATATATAAAAGTAGAGAGAAAGTGCAAAGCCTTTTCAAATCTTTCTCGCATATTTCAAGATGCCTCTCTCCTGTACCACAACAATGAAGAATTGAGTCTTGTCTTTGGTGCTGGTGCAAACAACTGAAAGGTCAGATTTAACAAGACATTCCAGACCCTTGCGAGGCTAAAAACTTAATGGCATGGATCGAGTGAGCATCTAATCTTTCCTCCGTGGTCAAGGTGACATTTTTGGAGGTCCACTCATCCAAACCGAAAACAGCAACTGTGTTGCCACATGGAACACTTTCCAGAGTTACTAGTTTGTTTTCCATCCATACGACGGCTCTTTGCACGGTCTTTATATGTTCTTCACCATGGACGCCGTAAGGTCCCATGATCCTCACCCTCGAGCCATTTCCAACAATTCCAGAAAAAACACGGCCATAAGCAAAAAATTCACCTTTGACATGTGTGGGAAACATCTTAGAAACATAGAGCTTAAGAGGAGCTCTAGTATCACAGTTTCTGATGCCTTGAGCATAATCATCGTCTCCAGGACCTTTGTAGAGATTTTCAACACAATAACTTTGTGCTTCATGAGGGGAAGGAAAATGTACGATACACATTTCAAGTAATGTGGTAGAAGCAGGAAGCCATTTATTCATTACACACTTCATCAGATGCTTATCGTCAACTTTTTTTCTTCAATCTCCATCCTCACATTATACACTTCCAACATGGGCCATAAGCTGTCTTTGTTGTCACTCATGCATGCCTTGATGATACTCTTAATTGGGGCATAAATAAACTTGACAAACCCACGTACGCAAGAAGCAGCCCCAGTGTGCTTTTCAGTCCACTCATCGGTTTCTGAGTCATGAAAGTGATCACCCCAAAGGCGTTTCCTTATCTCGGATTCATCTTGCTGAAAGATGGGAGCCTACATTCTTGCAAATGTATCTAGGGTAAAAGCCCAACCATCCTGACCCGATGAGAAGGCTACGATACCTTTCTCCGGGAAACCATGACATCCCCAAGATGCGAGTCCTTGTAAGTAGCTAGAACAACGTTAGTATAGTCAACTGCCCTCTTTAACATCTTGTAAGCTTATATTGTAAATTAAGCTTATTATCAATTTGAATTATTTAGATTAGGGTTTTTTAGGGTTACGATTTGGGGGTGAAATCGGTGAATCATTGTCGGAGAATGGAAGACGACGGCCGACGATTTAAATAAGGAAATAAGCTTTTATTGTAAATTAAGCTTATTGTGTTGTCCACAATAAGAAATTAAGCATCAGAAGTAGCCGCCTACCTCCTTAGCCATCCTTTTTTTCTTATTAGAAATATACATGATTATTATTGTGGTCATACAAGTTTACTGTTTGATGCTATAATATTGGATATGACCTATCATAATTTAAACTGTCATAAGACAAAAGTAGTTCGCTCGTAATTGTTATGGAGCCCAAGAATTGTTAAATGATCTCGTTAATTATGAATATAGATAAGTATTGGGAGGGTCTACTTGTTTTGGCTACATGATAGATGTTCTGGACTTTCATGTTTTGAAAAAAGTGTTGTAGACTAAAGCGTTGATCATGGTACAATTGTGATAGCTATTTATAGGTTTCAGACGTTTGATGAATCCTGTGTTTCTTCATATTGTAAGAATGAAGCGTTATCTTGAGAAATTATTTATAACTAAATGATATAGGACAAGTTATGACTTATGAGATGCAGTAATAGATATATTTAGATGGTAGCAGTTCAATGATCTATTTGCCGTTTTCCATCCCATTTGCTGCAACATCACAGTCACAAGTAAATCATAGTTTAAGTTCTAGTAAAACCAGAACATAATACAGTTGTAAAATAAAATGAAACTATACCGGATGTTTAAGGTAACTATCAGCAGTACAGTTTCCAAAACATAAGGTGTGATCACTTAAGTGTTGTTTTGTAACATCTATCAACGTATTACCTGACACGCCCTAAGGTTGATTTTGATACTCTGGTTCTTTTCCAACAGCATATCCAGTATTCCTTTATGGTAACTATTAGTAGTACAATATTCCTTCAATTCTTTATTACATGTTGAAACAGGACGGGCTGGGTTGGCACGTCAAAGTTTCTTATGCATTTAATGATTTTGTAGAAACTAGTGGCAATAGCATTTATGCTATCTAAAACTAATTTGGCCTCTCTTACGAATTTCTTGATGCTACTAACTTATGGCTTTTGTTGACGGTCATTAAAAATGGATCGCTGTCTTACAAACAGTGATGCCCATGTAGTCGGGGGGTTCAGAAGATTGCTATCTTTTCATCTGGGATCTGGTGGATGCATCTGTGGTTTCAAAGTTTCGTGCTCACTCGTCAGTGGTTGAGCTTATCTGGCTCTGTATGATGTGTACGAGTTCATGCTAGGAAACAGTTGTAAATTAATAGTGCAGGATTGCAGAATAAAATCAGTGTCTATGAACATTTCTCAATATGAGTCTTATTTGGAAATTAAAAAAAGAAATCTAGGATTTGTTTATTGACAGTTAACTTAATTGATGTGGTGTATGTGATTCTTCATTCTTTACCTTTATTCTTTTGGGAGCTTGTCTATTTTGAATGCTGAATTTGAAACCTTTTTTCTTGCAGCTCTGTATATCGAGAGTTGAAAAAACATAAAAATGATTTCCTTGAATTCTGTGGAGAGTGCAAAGAGGATAAACTCTTCTTTGTTGCCTACTTGCCTACAACAAAAAAAAATATATAAAAGTATTAAGCCCCAAAGCAAAGCGTTTTACAAGCTTGGTTTGTTAATTTTACCATTACTAGTTTTCTAACCAGTTATATTTGTGTTTTTACCAGTTGGCTTCCACCACATCAGAAGCTGATTTATCTCTTACCCACCCTATTCGTTTGGGTTTGGCTTTGAACTTCTCCGTGTTCTATTATGAGATTATGAGCTCCCCTGAAAGGTATCTTTTAAAACTCTTCATGCCTCAATTATTATTATACACTGTTATATTCGCAACGCAAAAAAAAAAATGTGTAACTAGTGTATCTTTTGTTTTTACTTTGTCTTGTGTTAGGGCCAGCTTAATTGGAAAAAACAAGCTTTTGATGAACCTATCTCAGAGCTTGATTTCCTGAATGAGGAATCCTACAAAGGTATGTGTGTTTATGTAGCAATAAGTATTCGTCAAAGACAGCAACGGGGGAGTACCATGATGCGGTATATGTTGATGAGGACGGAAAAACACACTGGTCTATAACAAAAGTTTACTTTTCCCTTAAAAAGAAAATCGAAAACGATAAAGCTGCTGAGACAGAAGTTTCTGCATTTACCCCAATACCCGATGAGGAAATAGGCAAACTTTTTAGAGCTGTTTCAAAGGTTAGGAGCGATAAAATTGATACGAACCGGATCGATAATAGAATTGATAGAAGAAAAAAAACAAGATAGATAGTTTATATTGATGGGATAAACCGACCCCCCGATGGTTTATATTAATGAGATAAACCGACCCCCCAATTGATTAATAAATCAATACTTCATATTCATTCCACATAATAAGAATTACAATCCTTATGCCCTATTTATAATAAAAGATATCCTAGACTTCTTGACTAAGAAAACATAATAAAGAAAACTACTAAATAGTTGACTAAGAAAATGTAATAGAGGAAACTAAATAAACTAATTTTAATAATAATATGCAGGATCATATCAATACTCCCGCCCCAAAAAACACCTTGTCCTCAAGGTGTTGCTTTAGAATGTCTCTGTGAGTAATTCCAGGATCCCATGTTCTTCTTTGAGCAAGTCCGGGTTCTTGTTTCAACCGAACATTAGTCAAAAGATGTCCAAGACATATCTCATATCCCAACTTCAATATAATAAAACCCTCATGAAAACTTATGATGTTCATGGCTTATTTTGCTTGATTCTTTCCAGCGGAACAAAACTTTGCTCAAGAGGTGCAACAACAGGTGCAATAGCAGCAATGGGTGCAACAACAACAACGGGTGCAACATCACCATCAGCAAACTCGTTCTTGTTAATCATCCCATATGATTCAAGCACTATAAGAGGCTCATCCAAGTCATCGATTAACTTCTGCTCTAAATCTTCTTTCACCGCCAAGATTGGCCCCGTAACTTCGCCTTTGTCCATAGACGTAAGTATAAGCTCCTCTTTCTCCACCTTGTCACTACTGAAACATTGCCTACTATTTTCTTCAAAGCGTGGGATAGTGGCGGGAAGGGTGGTGGGTGGTTGTAGGGCTTTCAAGAGCTGCAACACCTTCGCGAATTGCCTATCAGCATCCACTTTATTCTTGTCAATCGATTCTTGCATCCGATCAAAGCGATTTAATGTTTCTTTTTGCCTTGCAAGGGTCTCCGATTTGAATTGCTCCAAATTGGCTTCAACATCATTGATCTTCGTCATGGCTGATCAATAATCTTCGTCAGTAATTTATGGATGTGAATAGTGATCCGGATGAATAGTGATCTAATGAATAGGTTTTTTTTTTTGAAACTCTAGAATCGAAACAGCTCTGATACCAATTGATACGAACCGGATCGATAATAGAATTGATAGAAGAAAATAAACAATATAGTTTATATTGATGGGATAAACCGACCCCCCGATGGTTTATATTAATGAGATAAACCGACCTCCCAATTGATTAATAAATCAATACTTCATATTCATTCTACATAATAAGAACTAGTTTTTAATGCCCGTGCACGGAACGAAGGCTTATACAAATGTTTTTCTAAACTACATATATATTTTTATTTTTTTCGGTTTTATAAGTTATGTTATAGAGTATTATCGAAATATATGAAGATAATAGATTCATTAAATCTTGTATATAAAACAGTTTCATGTTTTTTGATCGACATTTGAGCCAACTCAATCCCAGTTAAAAAACTACCCTTTTATTGGATAGATTTGAGATTTGATTAGATAATGTTAAATCTTTATTTGGAAGTAAGAAATTGTTTACATTTGTTGTATTTTAAAATATAAAGTTTAGAGGTATATAGTTTAAGGGGTTATTTGTTTATTATTTAAAGTCATAATAAAATTTGTAAATTTATAAATTTACACTTTTAACTCTATATAATTTATTTTAAATTTAATCATCAAAGTTTTATTAATTATCTTCTCTTTTTTTTAAGTTTTTGTTTACACAAATTTGACACGTATATTTTTATGTGTTTTTTTCTCCATCAGATTTCTCCATCATATTTTTTTCAATTTTGACCAAATTGATTCAATTTTGACTTTTTATTAACCAATCACATCGCACGATTTTGCCTACGTGGCAAAATCAAGCATTCTGATTGGTCCAATTTATTTTCATATAAGATTTAATCTGATAGAAAACTCCAAAATAATGTAATTCTTTTATTATATAAAAGATTACAATCCTTATGCCCTATTTATAATAAAAGATATCCTAGACTTCTTGACTAAGAAAACTACTAAATAGTTGACTAAGAAAATGTAATAGAGGAAACTAAATAAACTAATTTTAATAATAATATGAAGGATCATATCAATACTCCCGCCCCTAAAAACACCTTGTCCTCAAGGTGTTGCTTTAGAATGTCTCCGTGAGTAATTCCAGGATCCCATGTTCTTCTTTGAGCACGTTCTGGTTCTTGTTTCAACCGAACATTAGTCAAAAGATGTCCAAGACATATCTCATATCCCAACTTCAATATAATATACCATATGAACATCTTATGATGTTCTGCTTGATTTTGCTTGATTCTTTCCAGCGGAACAAAACTTTGCTCAAGAGGTGCAACAACAGGTGCAATAGGCAGCAATGGGTGCAACAACAGCAACGGGTGCAACATCACCATCAGCAAACTCGTTCTTGTTAATCATCCCATATGATTCAAGCACTATAAGGGTATCCAGTCATCGATTAACTTCTGCTCTAAATCTTCTTTCACTGCCAAGATTGGCCCCGTAACTTCGCCTTTGTCCATAGACATAAGTATAAGCTCCTCTTTCTCTACCTTGTCACTACTGAAACATTGCCTACTATTTTCTTCAAAGCGTGGGAAAGTGGCGGGAAGGGTGGTGGGTGGTTGTAGGGCTTTCAAGAGCTGAAACAGCTCCGCGAATTGCCTATCAGCATCCGCTTTATTCTTGTCAATCGATTCTTGCATCCGATCAAAGCGATTTAATGTTTCTTTTTTGCCTTGCAAGGGTCTCCGATTTGAATTGCTCTAAATTGGCTTCAACATCATTGATCTTCGTCATGGCTGATCAATAATCTTCGTCAGTAATTTATGGATGTGAATAGTGATCCGGATGAATAGTGATCTAATGAATAGTATTTATTTTTTTAAACCCTAGAATCGAAACAGCTCTGATACAAATTGATACGAACCGGATCGATAATAGAATTGATAGAAGAAAAAAACAAGATAGATAGTTTATATTGATGGGATAAACCGACCCCGATGGTTTATATTAATAAGATAAACCGACCCCCCAATTGATTAATAAATCAATACTTCATATTCATTCCACATAATAAGAACTAGTTTTAATGCCCGTGCACGCACGAGGCTTATACAAATGTTTTTCTAAACTACATATATATTTTTATTTTTTTCGGTTTTATAAGTTATGTTATAGAGTATTATCGAAATATATGAAGATAATAGATTCATTAAATCTTGTATATATAACGTACCTGTTTTCTCTGACTCGACATTGTGTGCCAACTAATCCCAGCAAAACTACCCTTTTAGATAGATTTGAGATTTGATTAGATAATGTTAAATCTTTTATTTGGAAGTAAGAAATTGTTTACATTTGTTGTATTTTAAAAAAAGTTTAGAGGCATATAGTTTAAGGGGTTATTTGTTTATTATTTAAAGTCATAATAAAATTTGTAAATTTATAAATTTACACTTTTAACTCCATATAATTTATTTAAAATTAAACCACTAAAGTTTTATTAATTATCTCCCATTTTTTTAAGTTTTTGTTTTCACAAATTTGACACGTATATTTTTATGTGTTTTTTTCTCAATCAGATTTCTCCATCATATTTTTTTCAACTTTGACCAAATTGATTCAATTTTGACTTTTTATTGACCAATCGCATCGCACGATTTTGCCTACGTGGCAAAATCAAGCATTCTGATTGGTCCAATTTATTTTCATATAAGATTTAATCTGATAGAAAACTCCGAAATAATGTAATTCTTTTATTATATAAAAGATTACAATCCTTATGCCCTATTTATAATAAAAGATATCCTAGACTTCTTGACTAAGAAAACATAATAAAGAAAAGTACTAAATAGTTGACTAAGAAAATGTAATAGATGAAACTAAATAAACTAATTTTAATAATAATATGCAGGATCAAAAGAAGAAATATGGCAAAAATAAGGCTCAAGTAGTCTTCATTGGAGAGGCCCCACCTAAGAAGAAACCTGGAAAGAAGATAAAGATGGTAACAAGAAAAAAGAAAGACTTGAAAAAAGGTCCAAAAGTAACTCCAAAAGGAAAACAGAACAGGAAGCCACGATTGTTAGCTCGTAGCTCCAATAAGGGTTCAGATCAAGAAGATGGTGATGCCTTATTCAGCGGAAAACGTAATCTTATTTCATGGATGCTAGATTTGGGTGTTATTACTCCAGGTGGCAAATTGCAGAACAGGGAATATAAAAGGAGAAAAGGGTTGCCGGAGGGTACAGTTTCTCATGATGGGATTCATTGTAATTGCTGTAACGAGGTTATGGATGTATCGAAATTTGTGTCGCATGGTGGTTGGAAACTTGACGAGGCATTAAAAAATATGTTACCAGTCTGGACTGTCTCTGTTGACGTGTCTGCTGAAATCATGGAAGAAAGAAGAAGAGTCCACCAGTATTAAGCTTAATAGTGTTAATGCTATGGGGGCAGATCCTCACGATGACACGTGTAACATCTGTGGAGATGGTGGTGACTTGATTTGCTGTGATGGTTGCCCTTCAACATTCAATCAGAGCTGCCTTGATATCCAAGTAACCAACATCACTTCACTTATTTGCGTTATTTTCTGTCATTACTCATTATGATATATTATTAGCTTCGTTTTATTTGTAACAAGATTTCTATAGTTTGAGCGCCTGTCACATTTTTGGTTCTTGTTAAGTATGGAAATTTAAAACCTTTATACTTTGATTTGGCTGTGTGTTGGAGATACAAAACAGCTTTTTTCCTATTAATTCTGATGTTTTTCTGAGTGAATCCCTAATGTGGTTTGTCTGCCTTGCAGAACTTTCCTTCTGGCGACTGGCATTGCCTCTTGCAATTTCTGTGGACTAGCTGACAGTGATGCTTCTCAAATGGATGATTCTGAAGATGCACCCAACTCTTGCAAGTTCTGTGTACTCGTGCTAACAATTTTTGTTCATTTACAATTCACGACTCGTGCTTACATGCTCTATGTGCGAGCAAAGATGAAGATGCAGTCAAATATGTGTATTGGGTGATGGGTCAAACCGGGTTTAAATTGTAACGGGTCATCGTTTACTTTATTAAAATATTGTCTTCCCTTGCAAGATGTATATCTAAGACTTTGTTATATTTCAAATAGTGTTTGAAAAAATATTGTATAGGGTGATGGGTGTGGTTCCAAACCGGGTTTAAATCTTGGTAACGGGTCATTCGTTTACTTTATTAAAATTATTGTCTCATCTCCTTGCAAGATTATAAAACATATAAGCGACTTTGTGTTTTTATATCTCTATGTAAGTCATCTTGCCATGCATAATATCGATGTCAAGTATATTGACACCTTAAGATTGGATATTCATTGAATCTACTTACTACGTCCAAGAGCTGAGCCTAAGATATCTAACTCAATGATCCCTTTAAAGGTTTTTTATGGTCAAATTCCAAAATGGCTGTTGACGTTCTCACTATAATGGATGCAATGTTTTTGTGCCAGTTATGGCTGAGAGAAGTGAAGTTCAATGTAGATTCACAATGTTGTTTACAACCGTGAGGGTAAGTACTCATGGATGCTTATTTTAGATTCTAATCTTTTAAGTGTGTAGTCTTGCTTTGATAAAAATTGTTTTAAATATTCATTGGTTGAAAAAACTTTCATATGATGCATATCGGCAGTTTAATGAATTAAGGGTGTATTTTTCTTTTTAAAACCTCTGAAGCATCACTCAGCTTTCCAGAGATAAAACATAGATATTAGATTTGATAGCGTCTTGCTATTGTATAGTTATACTGCAAATAGAAATATAACCTTAATAAGAATACCATCCATTTGCTTTCTTTTTTATGTCCAAGTGTCCACTTTGACTTTTTTTGTTCTTTCTTGTTCAACTTTGACCATAAATATGGTTATTTGTGTTACATAATACTTGATGAAAATTATACCAATGAAAATATATTTAAAACCCAACCCATTCATATATTATTCATCAAGTATTATTTAACACAAATAAAAATATTAATGGTCAAAGTTTAATAAGAAAGACTCAAAAATAGTAAAAGTGGACACTTATTATGAGACGGAGGTAGTACTAATTATGACAGATGAATGCCAGCAAATAAACAATATATTTAAGTGCACTGTTAGATAATTAAACCAAATCAACAATTTGAAAGTAATATAGATAAAAAAATTCTAAACTAACTTTTTTACTTATTATTAGTCTGATATCTTGAAATTTCTTGCCAGGTTGTCAAACTCACACGAGGTTAAGTTTTTCTGGCTTTTTGTACAGGCAATTTTGGAGGAGTATGAATTGATTGTCAGCGGCATCTATACGGTGATTTTACTTTCCTCTTTCCTGTATTTTATTTGATCTTTTCTGTCTGTTCTTTCAAAGCAATTGGCATAACATTAGTTGAATGTGTTTTTTTGTTTACTGTTAATTATTAGATGTTTAATGTTTGTCACGATTTGACTATATAGGGGAATTAGAAGTCAACGATTCGTAACTACCTCACAAAAAAACAAATGTTCTGTAATAAAAAGTAGTATAGCTTATACTACTCTCTTCACTTTGGGTAATTTTTTGATTATTGAATGTATGAAAACCTGTAATTGTAGTGTTATTGTCTATAAAAGAAACTGGAATTATTTGCAAATCTTTAGCAATAATCAAATTAGCAGTTCCCAACATCGCAAATCGTTACAAACTCTTTTACATACTCGTTTATCTTATAACAATGTGATTACTTTTCAAAGACTTAGTGAGTTCATAGCCTCGCTTTTCAATCTTTTGAATGTTTTATAAACCCGCGAGGGGGATACATGCTTGTTACAAACTCTTTTACATACTCGTTTATCTTATAACAATGTGATTACTTTTCAAAGACTTAATGAATTCATAACCCCATATTTCAATCTTTTGAATACTTTATAAACCTGTGATACCTGCTATAAACCATGAATACAAGTGTTTTCTAAATGTATGCTATCCAGATATGTATGCTATCCAGATATATTATTGCCTAAGTAGCTTCCAGTGCCATTATTTCCATATCATGAACCATTAATTACTTGCATTGCGAGTGAACGCGAATATTGTGAATAGATCTATTGGGGGTGACGGCTCCCGTTTGTATACCCATGCTTGGGGTAGCCAAACGCACTATATTTGTCCTAATAGGTAACCTTGGCAAGTTACCTTTTCCACGGGGACATCTGTCCCTAACCAATATCACTACGGTGATCTTCCCTGTTAACGTATTGGTGTCATGAGCTTAGGTGTAATAATAATGTTACCATTTTTCCATGATAATTGTATTCGTTGCAATTATTACCAATAACGGGTGTATAACAACGTAGCCCAATCACTATTAAACTTGCATTCAACCATATAATATTCAACTATTTTCCATAATAATGTTGTTCTCCATAATAATGCTGTTTTCCATAATAATGATGTTCTCCATGATAATGTTGTTCTCCAAGATAATGATGTTTTCCATAATAATATTGTTTTCCATAATAATTATGCACACTATAATTTGTATTCAAACTAATTACCATAAACCTATGAATTTCTCTCAACCTTTGTGTTGACCCTTTTTAGCATGTTTATCTCAGGTAGTTGAGCAACTTATGGCACGGAGTGGCATGGACTTGAAAATGGCTAAAACTTGTTATCATTCACATTGTATGTAACTAGATTTTGGGACATGCCTTCGTAAAACTCTGATTTGAAATGAATTATAACGTATCTTTTAAAAACGTCTCTTTTGAGTCGTTTTCTATAATTGTGTCTGTGATTCATGAAGTAATACCCCAGATTAGCTTCCGCTGCTATATTACCAAAATGGGGGTGTTACAGAGCATGTTTGACATGCCCCTTTCTGATAAATATTTTGATTTGACCCTTTTTAAGATAAAACCCAGCCTGCATTGACCCATCTGATAAGTAAATGGGTTGTAAACGTGTAGTTTTCACTTGAATTATTCTGTTTGATGGATCATTATACACATATGAAGGAACTCTCAACGAAGATAACAAGCAAAACAAAGATGTAACAAAATAGGTAGGTATATGGTCACATAATACAGATTTTTGTTAGTTCATAATAATCTACGTTTTCAATAAAATGATTTAGGAGGATAGAGGCATGGAAAACTCATCCTAGGTGACTTTGACAACCGATATCTTCGTAGCTAATTTCTTAAGAGCATTTTACTTTTTTGGCTGCTAAAAAGAACCCAAGTAACCTATTTATTCATCATATATAATGCATTGCTGCTGCTGTTGCAGGCATTTTGATTTTAAGTTGACAATGGCATACCAATAAAGATCTGGTTTCATGACTGTTCAGATCACCCAGAAAACCTAAAGAACAAAAATCATGGTAGGGAACTTCAAGCGGAAGACCATTGTTTCTGTATCAAGAAGAGGAGGCTATGGTCTGTAGTTTGAGTCCTTAAAAAGAGCTTGTTTGTTTGTTGTGACTTAAATTTATATATTTTTCAGTTCGTATCTTATGGCAATGAACCCACAAATAAGACCCAACATATGAACAGTTTGCTGTTTTAAACGACAAAAGGTTTTCTTTGCTTTGCTTTGCTTTAGACGAGTACCCGTGCATAGCAACGGGATTTTATAGCGGCAGACAGTTGTAGTGATAAAAAAAGTTTATGGGTTATAAACGAAAAATAATAAAAGTTTGAGGGTTTTGGATTAAACATAATGTTTTCCCAGCTCGACCCGGCAGGTTTAACTGGTTGAACCATTTTTGGTCGAAAAACGGGTCAAATTAAACCTGTTTTTATATTTTTTTTAAACCCTGTTTGACCTGGTGGAAAACCGGTTGACCCAATGGTCGAACCGGTTAAACCGGTAACCCGGTAACTCGACCAGGTCGAATAATGACCCATCGGGTCAAATTAAACCGGTTTTTATATTTTTGAAACCCGGTTTGACCCTGTGGAAGAGCGGGTTGACCCGGTGGTCGAACCGGTTGAATCGGTAACCCGGTGACTCGATCGGGTCGAATAGAGACCTGGTTTCCAAAAACATTGATTAAACATTGATTAGTTTCCTAATTTAAAATTAAGTTTTCACTTTTCACTTTCAAAAATTGTGGCAAAATGCTTTATATATTAGTATAGATTAGCATCGTAAGAAGAAAGCTTAGTGTTAGTACAAAATATGTAATGGGTTGAGTAGATGGATCTGGGGAGTTATTGGACCAGGCCTAAGGATGAGATCTTGTACTAAATTAAGTAACGAGTTGATTCCCTACACAACGAAGGGTAAACCGTTAGTCTTACCGTGGGGACGGACCCCACGATTAGACTCCGGCGTAAGAGTAAGTAAACATATTTGTCAGAGAATGTCAGAGTATGTGTGTATGAAATGTGGTTAGAAAATCATACCTAGTGGGGTGTCAGAGTACCCCTTTTTATAGGTGATCAAAATATTAGGTTTTCCTAATATTTCGCTCATTTCTGTTAGTGGACCGAAGTGGGACCCTTATCGGATAAGGGTCCATAGTAATTGTGTTTTGCGGATGTGGGTCCTCTTCCGCAGATATTGCTTGGTCCGCGGAAGGCCTATCACGTCCATCTTATTTCTTTCGGGTCATGCCAGCATGGGACTAGACTTAGTTTTTGGCCTATTGTACTTTGCGATTGTCCTGTTGGGCTTGGGCCCATGTATAATTTATGTAGTCTAAGCCCGGAGGCTTGTTACACGTATTATAC